>VZRQ01004251.1:466030-528985 GCA_013397975.1 Machaerirhynchus nigripectus
CCCCCCAACCAAAAAATGTCTACTAGCCTGTGACCACAGCTTCCATAAATAAATCTCCAAACCCAGGCAAGGTAATAAAACTCTCCTAGTTGGCATTAGGGATTACTAATAAGAAAAATGAGTCAAATACTAATCTGTTATAGTACTTCATTAATTAGATCTTCAACTTGTAGAGTGCAATTTGCAAGAAATACTGTGTGGTTATGTACAGTAATTTACACAAAGACTGCTTGTCACAATCCATTTGTTAGACTCATAATTTTCTTCTCTGCTCTGTCTTATTCACTCACTAACTGCTGTGACAATTTCCAAGCATGAATCTGCTGTAGCTTTCAAAGGGTATTTGCACACCTTGAGGTACACAGACACTGCAAACTAAATAGTCAACCCAAATCAACCTCCCCATATGTCAGTGCAAGCGAATGAAACCTAATCCCAGGCTTCCTGCAGCCTGCCATTGAGAATCTTCCCCTAAAAAAATAAGCAAACAAAAATTATCAGGCCAGCCATTGGAGTCCTAATTCCTGAGCAGGTGAATGCACTTGCAACCTTACTACAGTCGTGGGAGTTGCTTGGCCGTAGCTAACAGGGTTACCAACAGAAGCATTAGGACCAGAAATCTTTTTAATAGTTATCAATAAGGCAAATGAAAAGACCTGCTTCTTTGATCTTCTTCTACCCTTCATTGATCAAGTTCAACTAACTTTGCCAAGTTTAAACAGGAATGATGCAAGTTGCAGAAATTTAGTACACCTTTAAGTAGGTATCATTGCAAGGAGATACTTTCCTTCCTTTCTTACAGCTGCTAGTTTCCACCTCACAGTATTAACACCAGTGTAATGTCACTGTCACCTGTAATTCCCTTTTTAATCATACAGGACCCCAAAACTGTATTACGTGTGGCACTAGAGAGAGTTGAGTGTATTCCCAATTAAACCTGAAGATTGACAAAGATGTATGTACTGCTCATTACAAAAATACATTACTCATCTAAAGCTGTCGTGGGATGATTCATGAGCAATTCACTGGTAAGCTATGCCAAAAGTGTCCCTGTTCAGAGTTCCTCTCTATATTTAGATTCCACAGCAGTTCACTTTAAAAGAAATATTAAATCAGTGATGAGATGTGGAACACTATTCTTTTAGATAAAAATAAGAGGTTGTCTGGGGATTCTAATTAGTTCAATAAGCTATGAATGAGTATAACCAACTTTAAATATGAAGAATAATTTTGCATTCATGTTCCACTAATTAAGAAATACCTTCAGCTTCTGCTGAACTGAAGAGTCCTGTTAACTGTAACTAATAAGCCTAGGCTAGTTTTGATGACAATGAAGACCAGATAAACACATTAGAACTTTTCTGCATTGGAAACAGTAAAGCTTTAACTTCACAGTCTTGCCTCCAGCAATGCTTTACATAACTGCATTTTATAAAATGTCATCAGCTCTTTCAGTGCCTGAGGACCTACCGTGAGGGAACGCCACGGTTCTATACACACCACAGATATTCTGACTACTTGCCAAAATAACAGGAACATTGTTAACTTGATTGACTGCATGTGGATCAAGAAGGGTTAAATTGTTCCTTCTAGAACTTGACCCCAACAAAAAAAGTTTGCAGAAAAAATTTAACTGGATTCAAATTTTCAAATGGACCTCAATTTTGCCTTTGGATGTGTGCTGCAGATCTTGCATAAACTTGCATTTACAGCTGAATGCCAAGGAATTGTATTGTTCCTTAAAACTAATGTATGAACAAGCATCCTCTTCCTTCTGCCTACATGCCCTACGTGCCTAATTAAATATTCCTATTCAACACGGAAATTGTTTAAATTTAAAGACTTCTATTGCCAACAAAGTGGGCTAAGGTATATTTAACTTGCTAGGTACTTGGACTCTGTAAGGTGGTAAGATTCCTGACACATCTGGGGTTTATGGGACAGACCAGAAGCTCCCTAACGGCACCAGGTCCCACAGAGCAGCTCTAGCATGAGACTGCAGACATTAGGCATAAAACTGTTTCTGTCCTAGGTTTCTGTGTTTCCAGTTGCAGAACAGGAGCCTTGGCTTAGGAAGCCCAGGCTCAAAATAGAGCTCTCAGTACTTTTCCCTATTTGTAAGGTTAGTTTGTCTGTCCTTGCTGGGTAGAGAATACAGCAAACTCTAAAATACCTGATTTAGTCCCTTTAAAACAGATATTTTTCTTTTGGAGGAGGCATTCTTAATACTTTTAGAAACTAATTTTATTATAACATTCTTAAGTATTTTACAAAATTTAAATGCAAATTGGAGCAAAGTTTTAACTATAAATTGGGATTTTGGGGAAAACATGTAATGCTTAGTTAATAATTTCACCCTGGTAACACCGTGCAGGAGGTCATGTAGGCAAACAAGAACTATAATTCCATATTGCCAGAGGAGTGCAGAGACAAAAGAGAGAACAGGGAAATTATATCTGAGAAAGGAGCCAGAAAAGCATTTACACGGCCTTTCATCTCTGGCAGAAAACGTGGTGATCTGGGAATTCACCTTAGCAATCTTATCATTAGCTCACAGCCTGCCTAAGACGCACAGCAGACTGCAGAAAGAACACGCACACAGCTCGGAGAGAAAATACAACATCTTGTTGCACTAAGATCTGGGTATGTATTGCCAAAGGACAGCGACATTAAAGAGACAGGAGGATGGCCAAGAGCAGCCCCTATAGCAAGTTCATGGCAAGCACTTGCAGGTGTGTGAGCTGCAGAGAAATCCAGCGAGGCGCATCTGTTGCTTTGATTTTGTATTAGGCACTTTCTACCAAGCCAAATGAATCTCAAAGCCAATGCAAATCATAGCAACTCCTTGTTGTTTCTCTTGGGGAAAAAAAAAAATTGTACCAGGTCAGATAACTCAACCAATTGGGAATAAAATGAACTCTGATCTCAAATAACACTCTCCAAATGCAGTTCATAAAACACAGTGAATAAAGCACATCTACAGTGTTCTGTCCAAACTGCTTCCAAGGCTAGGTGCCTCATGAATCCAGCACACAAATGCATGCAGGGAGCTGTTTATTCTCACCCTATTTTGTTTTCTTACTTTCTTCCTATAACAGAGCTGAGCACACTGAATGCTGGGGCCCAGAATGTTGCCTTCTTCAACCATTTGATTTGTAAAGCTGCAAATCCACTCAGGACTCAATAGCAGCAGTCACTGCCTTTCCCCTCACAGGGTGCAGGTCAAATCATGTCCTACTTCATGTCTCAAAGTCATTCAAAAATTGCCTGAAAAACCCTCCAATTTCTTTCATACTCAGGATTACTCCTCCCAGGACAAAGAGCACTCAAGGCTGACGGTGGTGGGAGATGACATACCGTTGGTGATACAGGAGTGAAATATTACAAGCTATTCCTACAACCAGAAAGGAGAACATCTGGTGAGCAAATGTGCTGCTACTGTGCATTTCCCAGGGCTGAGAGACAGACCAGGGAGGACATTTGGTGAGAAGAATGAGTGGTGGAAATTGCTCAGCGTTACAGGGCTGAGAGATCTGCACAAAGGCCAGAAGGCCCTCGGCTACTCAACTCTGCCAGCCATTCCTGCCAATACTGCTGGGTTTTATAACTCCATCTGAAAACATAATGAAAAAGATTTTTAAAAAGGGAACAGGGAGGGAAGGGGAGGGGATAAACAGCCCAGGCCTATGGAATGCATAAATGGCCTGAGTCCCATGTCTTTAAGTTGCAACAAATATGAAAAAAAATCGCCATTAAACTAAGAGAGTCCAAATGAGTACTGTGCCAGAGGACAATATGTCCATTGCCAAAGGCAAAAAAGAGTTGATGAATGATACAACTACAGCAGAAAAAAAATAAATCCCTATTTCCCATTCCAAATCTTTTTAACAAATCACTCATGTCATCAGAAGCAGAGATACCTGTGCTTCCATCCCGGCTGATCTACACCAAGAGCAGATGATGTCAGACACAACTGAGCAGGATTCAAAGCTTCACATTATGTACAGTCAGGAAATGGAAATGTTACTGCTTTTTCTGCTTCCAGGTACCATGTCCTCCTCAGCATTCACTCTTGCCTACTGACGCCCTTTGCAAGGGATCCTGAGCAATTTTTACCCCTAAATAATGCTTGCATGCCTTTATTATTCTTTTAATTCTCTCTTTTGCTATCACAAGACAGGAACAAAACTTTTTCACTTTGATCATCTTTCTAGACCCTATGAACCAAACACAAGCATGAAATAATTGCCAGGTGAAACAACAGGCTGCTCCTTTCAGTTCCAGCCTCTCCTGCAAACCACACACTCCTCAAAAGAAGTTAATCTGCCTTTAAACAACAGCCTTTTTCTTGTAAAAGAATCAGGTGTGAGTTTATAGCAGTGGGTTTCTGTTCTGGATACCAGTGGCTCTGCAGCCAAGCCTGGTAGAAATGAAAGCCTGAATCCTTGATCTTGAAATAAATACAAATTGGTAGCAAAGCTTCCCTCAATTGAAGGAATACAGTCCTCTAGCTGACTAGCTCAAACCATCAATCAGTACACACCTCACTCCCTGCTTTCTACACCTGGGGGAGAAATTTTCCACACTGGCCACTCTGACCCTTTCAATATCACATTTAAATGTGTAGTATATCCTATCTTATCCGATAGGAAGATTTGCTTAACCTGGAGTATATTCCCCAAGATAACATTATCCAAAGGAAATTTTATTTTCTTAATTGAAAAAGATAAAAGAGCAGAGGTGTATGTCTCTAACATGTCCTACATCCCCAAAAGACAAAATGTTGCATCTACATTAAGTGGGTTATAACTTCCAGGCTCTATTTATCTAATGTGCTATGGGAGATAATTCCCCATTCTCTGAATTGTTGTGCAGCAATATAAATTTAGTTTTCAGAAAAATTCCCCCTGACTGCTAAAGCTGTCTAGGATATCAATGGTACTAATCACATTTCCCCTCCACGGCCCTTCCTCTCTTTTCCCTCTAAAATCCAGAGATGCTCCTATATCAACATTAAATGAACTTGTTTGCTGCCTAGAAGCCAAATTAAATGTGCTCTTTTATACTCAGCACTCACAGAATAGGAAGAAATAAGAATAAATGAGAGCCATTAATTAAATCTCACAGGGAACCACATTGCTGCAAATGGAAAACAAAACCTATTTTTCCCATAACTATTATTTTATGCTAAATGCATCATAATTGCTATTCAAGACCAGATTAAGAGTTTGTTTTTCCAATATGCACTTTCTTTTTATTTGTGATCAGACTGCAGACTGAGTCTGACTCTTTCTATTCAAACCTAGGCACAAGTTTTCAGAGCCCTGGCTATGTCTGGTGCTGCTGTGCCTGTAAAAACCCAACAGCAGGGCTGAGCAGTGACTCTCTGTGGTCATTCTGTGCTCCCTTGTAAATTCTTCACCCTATATTCATATTCACCTTCTCAGGATAAGGAGGGCAGAGCCTCTCTGGTCGATAACCTGCAGTTGTGGTACAGATGGACCCCGAGCCTTGCATGTCTTTGGACACAGGGCTCACAGACACAGCCTGGACCAATGGGTTTGCAAGCCTGAAAGACTTTTTTAGTCCTGGCCACAGAAAGATTCTTTCCTTGCTAAAAGCTCTTCAAGTAAGCATGGTTTTAATTTATCTAATTGCAAGACTTCCCATATCTAATTTACAGAGGTGAATTGTGTTGAAATATCAAAAAAGTCCATTTCATTTCGTCTTCATTTAGGTTTCTGTCCCAATGCATTTTCCATCACCATAAACTGGTCGGAGAGAACATCCTAAACATCTTAAAAATCACTCCTTGTGTGAAACAGCTTTTTTTCTTTTTTAATGAAGAGATAAATCCATAAAGTTCCAATGCATCTTCCTGTATTTTGTTATATTACACATATATGAAAGCCCTCCTAAGCTTCCAAGTTTTTTATGACATTAATTACAGCTGGCCATATAAAACTAAGCACATCACACCCTGGAAAACACCAGGAGGCACAAATTCTGAAACCACAGCTTTTATTTAGAGCTAAATAGATGTTTTTCAGCTTGCTCTGGGGCAGTGTAATCACTCCTGCTCCCTGTACTGGTTAGCATTTTATTATCAACTCCCCATCAAAAGCCTGGCATTGCTGTGACCCCTCCGCTCCCCAGACAGAAACTGCAGCTCTCTGCAGCCTGCCCACCAGGGCTTTGCATCACAGAGGGATTACCAACAGACAGCAGTCGTTCCCCCACGGGCATGTTCAACCCTTGTAATACTCCTAATCCTTCAAAGGCTCAAGTCAAACTCAAATCAAATAAGAAAGGATCTTTATTACAGGGAGGATGCAGGATCTCCACTCTCAAATTTGAGAGCAGGAAACCGGCAGAGGACATGCAATCCTCCCGTAGTTGTAACCACAGGGAAGGCCTGGCAGCGCTGTGAATGTCCCAGCAGCTTCACAGATGTTATTTCTAAACTGGTCTGCCCGTCCAAGTGAGCAGCTCAGCTGTATGGTCCTGTCCTCCACAGCAAACAGGCCTCAAAGCCAAGGTCTAACAGAAGACAGCACAAATGAGAGGAAAGAAAATCTTCCACTTAATACAGAGCAGAAAGAGACCTCGTAGTTTCACTGTGACAATAAATGACAAGTTCAAGACAGCCTGAAACAGCTGGAAAATAATACCCAGAAATATGTGACGAGCAAAGAAACTAAAGAAGTGTGCGTGCCCCCAGCTGTGCCCATCTAAAGACAGAGCCCTCTCTCTGGACACACACACAAATACTAGAAGCTGCTAACATTGTGTATTCACGTGCACAGAGAGGTATGAATGCTACACCTTATATTATCTTAAGAGCTTTCTCCATATCTGCCCTCTCCAAAGCCAGACCATAGGCTTTCCTGGTTTGGATTGACTTAGGTACTGCAACCCAGGAGTTTCTTCTAAAACTCTTATTCAGCACCCCCGATACACTTAAACCTCGATTTCTATAATGCACTGTGAACCCATGTGTATTTGTTTTCACAGCTCTTTAAAATAAGTGATTCCATGATTTTTATTTTGCATTAAATGAAGAAATACCATCTTTGTTTTAAACCTTGTTCTCCGGTTCAAGTCACCATTCCCGGTTTTAGAGGCAACTGTAATTTACACAGACACACAATCCTTTCCAAGACCAGTTTTCCTATTCAGAATCCCTTTATTTTACCCACACCTGAAAGCCACTCCATCTCTTTCATCCCAGATACACCACCCCTCTTTTCTGCTTCTGTTTTGTGAGGTGATGGAATCAGAAAAATGTGTTGCATTCCACATGCAAATCTATGCCTGTGTAAGTGATTCAAAAAGAAATGGAATGCAACTTGTGTCCAAGTTCACATAATAATTTCTAAGACTGTATTTACATTTTGACTACCAAGCACCTCAGGTTTGATATATTCACAGAATTACCAACAAGTCAGAATCTCTCTGTGTGTACAGCTCATCATTATGTGGGCATTGATGCATTGCTATTTTTCTTCCACGCACTACACCTACATTTAGCCCAAGGTTCTAAAACCAGTGACTCAGTATTGTGAGGTTTACTTTAGAAGAATTCCTGAAATTCAGTTAACGACAGTGAGGCTACTGCTTGTCTTAAACAACCCTTTCCTTCTTACTGTTGCTCTGGAATAAGGAAATGGTTGATCATGGAATACAAGAATATATAACTTCCACAGCCATCTTCTCTACAAGTCCACAGAGGAACCTTTAAAGTCTAGCAAAGCAGTGTTTTACATGACAACATCAATTCTAACAATACTCAGCAGGCCAAAAAGAAAATCATTCCAGTCAATCACAGCATGAAAAAATAAAATCCTATATTCCCTGAGCTCTCTTTTAACCAAACTATACCAATAATCTTTAATTAATATTCTAAAGCCTTTAAACACTGTATAATTTAACAACAGCAGTGACTTTTCAACAGTTTGATCTAATTGTTGTTAATAATACACTAAAAAAAGAGGATATATAATAATGTAACAGCACCAAAGAATTACAAAGGCAAGTTGGGTTTTTTTTTTCTAATGTGCAGAATATTCTCTCTGCCAACTGAAAATCAAAGTAATTACCAATAACTTACTGATTTCAAGGTCATTTCTACTGAAACCTGTTGGGTTTAACCCTTGTGATGTAATTCCAAAGGATGGTAAGTGGGTTTTTTTAACACCAACTCCTCTCATAAGTAATGGTGCACAAAATTTGGTATTTATCATATGGCAATTCACACATTCTCAAACATCCCCAAAAGACCACATAAAATTACATTGTAATGCATTCCAATCTTCAAAGTGAGCTTGCCATTTAAGCAGTAGTTTTATTTTTGGGGTTGTGACAGGATTGACAGCTCATGGCAGTGCACTCCTGAGTCAGTTCCCAACTCCTGGATGGGGCAAATCGCCAGAGGGGCCAAGATGGGCTTCTCAAGTGCCCAAGGCACCTCATCCCAGAGCAGCTTCCCTGTCAGCATGAATGGAAGCAGCACCCAGCCAAGGCTATGTCATGCAAAATTAGGAAATATGACCTGGCTGCATATAAGCACAGGGGTACTGAAAACAGTGTGAACGCAGAGCCATAAAGTCTAATTAAAGCCTGAAGTGCTTAAAGTCTCTTTTACTTTACTGGAATTATTTCATTCTCTTAAAATTCTCAGCATTTTTTTTATTCTTATATCATTTAATTATAGTTTAAATATTTCTCTAAGCCAAGAAAACTGCCACTTGCATGTTGAAAATGTTGAAATGAGATGCTCTCAGCAGTTGAAATCTGTTTCTTAAAGCTTTTTCTACCAAAAAAAAAAGAAAAAAAAAAGATCGAATCAGCCCTTTCCCACACAATTCCGGTTCTGACAAATTGGCATTTCTAGATGAAGTATGTTCTTCTAAAACATCCTGTTCAGTTCTATTTAAATACATGAAAAAATGTGAGCAGTGAAATTGTGTGATGAAGTATATTTTAGCTGGGTTTCAAACCATGAAATATTGAACATGGCTACAGGAGCCTCATTCACTCACTCCAGGGAAACAATCCTGACCAATTTTTTTTCTGGATTTGTGAAGAGATATTGGTCACAGGGAAAGTACCTGTGCTGCAAACAAAGAAATTTTCATGTAATTACTTCTCTCACAGAGGTGTTCAGAATATCCAGTTGCTATTCCAAGAAAAACAGGGGTAAAATAGCGTTTTAAACTTGATACTGTAAGGCTCAGTGCTGCCCAAATAGAACCTTTTCAGGATGGTATATTCATTTTTTACAGGTAATGTAGATCTTAAAATAGCACAACTGGCATTACACTGGTTATTGCACCTTAATTTTTGGATGTGAATTCTTTCCCCAACATCCAGTACTGGAGACTGCTATAAACTGATCATATCCACACGGCTTCACTGGAATAGTGAACACTGAATAGGCTGAAATTTTAAGTCACAATCATTCCTAATTTTTTTTAGAAATGCATACTAGAAAACATAATTCAGTTTTGTAAATCTTCATAATTTGTTACCCTTCAATTAGTTCAATAATCATGCTATGAATTCATTTGTTTTACAAATTCCCTGAATTTTTAATCATATTATTTGACAGTAGCATAAGAAACTGTAGCAGGCCTCTGTATATTGATGAAAAGATCTAAAAATAAGTAAAATAAGGAGATGAGAAATGCAGAGCTTAAAATGTACAATTAAAACACTAATTTAAATCCTTAATAAAGTAGGTGACCTATTATGTGACTAAAATAATGGGAGATAGATAAAAATACTCAGGCACACACAAAAAAAAAATTAAACAACTAAGATTCCCAGCCATGTCTCAGAGGATGGAGGACAATGAACAGCCTTCAACACAGCTGTTACAGCAATCAATTTTTTTTTTTTTAAGTCCTGGTGAAATCTAAACTGTAGCAGCAGCTGCCTAGAGACAAGTTTTCAGTGGTTTGAAACCTGAAGTAAATACTTGCTTAGAATTTTTTAGAATTAGAAGAAAATCAATCAACAGGAAGAATTCAAGCCCCATGCTGTAGCTGCAGTAGCATAACAGGCTCTAATCAAGGAATAAATATCCAAAGACAGAAGACACAACCCCCTCAACTGAATATGAGGGAAAAGCTTCAGAGCACCTCCTCCCTTCTCTCTCTGTGCATGCCAGACCTGGAGCCAGGGGCTGGTCACCCAATCACACCTGGTCAAACCCAGCCATGTTTCCAGCTGAAGCCAGACCAGGAAATGCATCTCCTCTCTCCGAAGGATTGCCCAGAACAAAGCAGAACCAGCGAAAGTCAAAAGGGTGAACACAATAGATAGGAACTCTGGACATGGAAAATTCACTGAACGTTACTGCAATAAAACTGAATAAATCACTTCTTGGTTGCTTCTAGATGGCTTTTAAACACAGTCCACAACTGATCCTACCTGTTCCCTCAAAATACTCTTCTACTATTTTTCTGAGTTTAGACAATAGGAAGAAATCCCAGAACTTCTAAATGCCTGAAAAATGTTACTGATTTGCAATTGCAAGCAATTGATAAACCATGTGTTGCAGGGGACACAGCAATAAGCAGAAATAATGAGTAAATGATAGACAGCACCAGCCCCTGGCTTCAAGGGTGAACTCACAGAAGGGGTCAGATACAAGCATTTTTCTCACATTTGCTCTTCTTTGCTGTTGATTTTAGTGTAGATAGTTACTTTTTTCATCTAATTACTCAAGCAGTGCTGCCTGTGTGAGTGGTCAGGGAAGTTGTGTGACATAATTTCAAACCACTTTTTACAGCATTTAATGGTTCCCGTGGGTTTTTTCTCTGCTGTATGAGCGATTGAGATTCAGACACTGGTGGAAAAACTACTCACATTTATGACTGAGGTGAGGCTAAGTAGTTGTCATTACTAAAAGATTCCCTTCAGCTAAAAGCTAATGATCTGTGGTTGTTTCCAACTCCTTGCTAAGGTAGTACCAGTCTAGGCTCCACCAAGAGCCACTCCTCTATATTGTCCATATTATTTACTGTCCATAATATTTACTGTAACATTTACTGGGTTTATTGTCCATATTATTTACTGTATTAGCTTGATTCCCAAAACAGTGGCAGTTAAGGAAATACTTAAGCATTTCACCCTCCCCAGGGATGGACACCTGGCTTTGCTGACATTGAACTTACTGTCTTTCTCCAACCTGTTCATAGGCTGGGTCTGCAATCTCTTGGCAGAGAACAGGGCGCCCGGGGGAGATGCTGTCCTCCTGTTCCCTCATGGTGATCATCATCAACAAAGTTCTGTCTGACCTGTCCCTAATTGTACTTGCTTCACAGTTGGAGTCCAAAGAGTCTCCAACAAGATATAATCACTGTTTAGGAGTGGTTATGCATGCAATGTTGAAATTCATACATAAATTATTTATATCACAACTGATTGGGAAAGTCACTAGATAAACTACTCGTGATTATTATTCTGTTCGCTCTAAATTTTTTTTGTGAATTATGTACCTCTGAGGACAGAGTGCTTGTACTTGGGGGAGAGATCACTGAACCAGAGCAGCCTTTATTTGACATGTCAAGAGACTGCAAGGAGTTTACATCAATTCTTCTGTGATATAGGAGTGCATATCTGACTGAGGACAGAGGTTTCAAACTGCCATTAAAAAGGATTTTGTAAAATGCTTACAGGCCAGGATGAATAAATGTACATTGCAGTCTATAAGAAAGTCAGAGGAGAAAAACAGGCTATAAAATATAACAATGAAAACAATTACATTCATGGATTCAAATATTTGCCTGCATGTCCAATTTGCTGATTTTACAAGTTTCTGTATATCTGTAAAATAAGTTTGACCTTGTTCTAGCCCTCACATTACAGTAGCTTGTGTTTGATCAATCATCCTTTTCATATGAATAATTTAGTTCCAGTAATAGCACATTACTCTGAAAAATATAACCACAGGGGTGTCTCCTGTACTGAACTATCACAATAACTAATGGTACAAAAGTAAGCTTATTTTTACCTGTTATTGTTTTCAAAATTAGCAAAAGATAATAATACATCTAAATTCAGATTTCTTTCTCAAAACCATTTTCAAAGTAAGTGCAAAAATATCTAATCTTTAAGGTTGGTTTTTTTTTAAGTACTTACATGTATAAATACTCCTGGCACAGAGTAGAAAAGAAAAGCTGGGTGAATCAGCAGTATTCTGATTTGAAGTTTGCTGGACAGCTAGAAAACAATAAAACACAAAACCAATTTATTTTAGATCAACTTGATTCAAACAGCACTTGACACAGAATAAAACAGTAAGTTACTTCCCATTAAATTCTTTCAACATTTAATTAAGGATGGAGAATAATAGACATAAAAACTAAGAATCAAAATACTAAGGACACTTCTATCATTAAAAAGAAAATCAATATAGTAATCTTTTAAGATTCTTTAAAGCATAAACCACTGCAGTTTTCTTAATCTTCTCCCACCCTTTCTTAAATGTTGCTAAAGATCAGCAAAACAGCACAACATTTCAGTGGGCATTGCCTGAATTTCTTCTTCATTCACCCACTTGTCTGCCTTTCAAAGGAACCACTTCATCAATTGCTTCAGAACCACTGTGCTGTCATTCAGCAAACTACTCAGGCCTTCCTTCAGCCATTCTGTACTAAAATGCTCAAACATGCCCCAAGGATGCATTTCTGGCTCAGAATACGTCAAACATCCTGCCCTTTACAGCTTTGGTCTAATGAGATCCAAGACCATTTAGCAGCACGCTGACCAGGAGCAGAGACATCTGTCCATCCCACATCCCTTTGTCCTGCAGCCACAGGAATAGCAGTGGGGTTTAAAGCTACCTCAGGACCCTTAGTGCCCTTAAAGGAGGGGTCAGAGCCACCTGCTGAGCTCCCCAACAGCAGACAGCAAGGTGGAAAATGAATGCAAATAAATGTTTGAAGATAAAAAAGCGAATGAAACAGAGTACCACAGTAAATACACAAAACCCCTGCAGTGCTTATCCAGCCTCTGCAAGGGACACTAGATTTTAAATGAGTTGTTGTGTCTAACTGGCACAGCCTGCAGATAGTGCAGGGAAAACACTTCTAAATATATTCATCATTGATTGTATTGGGAAAAAAAATAAGAGATCCAGTGAATTATGATTTTTACATGTGGGTTTATTTTTCCATTAGAAATGCCCAGCATTCTTAATGTGTTTCTAACTGCACTACTAAAGTATTCCAATCACCTCACACACAAAATCACCAAAGTATTCCTTTGACCTCTGACTCTGGAAACACCACGACTGAGCTGTTTGGGGACCAGAGTAACAAACACCAACCCCACAGGCCTCTCCTCGAGCCCTTCCCCACAGACTCTCAAAACCAGCTCCTCAGCTCCATGTACATTCAACCTGTTCCTTCCTGTCTCCTACTCCTCACCTTCCCTGCCTGCTTTTCCACAGCAGCGCTCCAGCCACCTGAGCTGGCCAGCCAGGTCTCTGTTAGCCAGGGATGCTTCCTGTGTTTGTGCAGGCACACGCAGTGGGCATCTCTCTGTTTTGTCATGCCTGAGGTTTCCCCTGTCCCTGGCATCACATCCTTTCAGTCCTGTCCACCACTGTCTCATTTTGGGGCTCAGCCTCTTCTCCCAGGCACCCAGTGATAGGACAAGAGGCCATAGTCTTGAGCTGTGCCAGGGGAGATTTAGGTTGGACATTAGCAAGAATTTCTTCACAGAAAGGGTGGTTAGACATTGCAGTGGGCTGCCCAGGGAGGTGGTGGAGTCACTGTCCCTGAAGGTGTTTAAGGAATGAGTGGATGTGACAGTCAGTGCCATGGTCTGGTAGACAAGGTGGTGTTCAGTCACAGGTGGGACTCGATCTCAGAGGTCTTTTGCAGCCTAATTGATTCTGTGATTCCCTGTGGCCTGTAACCTCCCTCACAGCACTCCCAAGTTCCAGTCTCTCCTCAGCTGGCTGGCACGCACCTGGCAAAGGAGCCCTTGCCCCCACATTTTCCCAGGTGGATCCCATCAGGAGAAGAACCCTCCAGGGCTCCTGCCCAGGCCCCTCCAGCCCTGCCATTGACACTCATGGGGACAAACAGTGGGGAACAGCCCCAGGCCAGGCAAGCAGCCTCTCCCCAGCACCCTGGGCCTCCAACAAGCATCTCCACACCCATGGGAGCAGGTTGGGGCCCTGGGGGGACTCTGCCCCACAAGCCCTCCCTGCACAGAGGATGTTGGGGCTCTGCGGACAGACTTCACCCCTCAGCAGCTCCTGGGGCACTGAGCCCATTCTGCAGCTGCTGGCGAAGGAGCTGCCTTCCACAAGAACCAGTCACTGCCTCCCAGAGTTTCCATGAATAAATATCCTGTCTGTCCCTCCTTCCTCTCTGCCAGCTCCCTCAGCTCCTGGCTCCTCACCCAGCACAGCCCCCCAGGCCAGGCTCTGCCTGTGCTCCCCATCCTCCACGCTCAGCACCCACAGGCCACAGCTCTGATAGACTGAGGTGCCTGTCCCTGGTAGGGCTGGACAGTTCCCAGGGAAATGCAGGGAAAGCCCCTTCTCATTCCCATTATCTCAGCAGCGCCGTGCTAGACTCAGAGAAGCCCTTGACTTTGGCAGGAGATGGCTATTGAAGGCCTTGCAAGATCAGCCTCTTTTTACTACAAAATGTTTTTGAAGAGCTCATGACATCTCGAAGTTCTCATTTGCAGAGGTATTTCAGCACACTGGCATCACTGCACGGCTGCACTAAGGAGCCCTCCCCAGCCCGGGACAGCCCAGGCAGATCTTTGTCACCAGCTGGAAAAGCCAACAATACATCGGTCCAGAGATTTTTATTGATACAAATCCTCCTCCGAGGTAATTTGTCTGGATCAAACTTCACCATGTCAATTTGTAAACTTAATTAACTGTGGTCTCAATAAAAGCCAAGATTACAAACATAATGATTAATTAGATCCTTTTAAGTAATGCAATGGTTGAATTAGCTAAATGAAAATAGTGGAGCAACTGGCAAGATAACACTCCACTGATGGATGGAGGTTTGTCCCACAAAAGCAAATGCAAGAAGCATTATGCATTAGCACAATAGAAATAACTACAACATTAATCATTGGAAACACATAAGTTATACACAGCTCCTTTGCCTATAAAGGCTTAGTGATTGCAATGTCTTACCCCAGAAAAGAGGGAACCTTTAGCCTCTCCATGTGATGTCAGAGTGTAAAAATTAAACTTTTAATTTCAGATAAGGGGTCAGGTCCTACTAGCCTGTATTTCTGAGATGAGCTCTTACATAGATGAAGATGATTCACTTTTCTCCCCTCATGTTTATGTGGAGTAGCAGACTTTTAATTAACCAGCATTGCACATCAATACCAATTTATACTGTGATTTTTTTAAGCTGTTCTGATACTTATTTTATCTGAATGCTGAATTACTATTTATTGGTGCATTTTTATAATATATTAATATATGAACACACACACAAAACAACAATTCCAAACATTCTGTTCACCGTAGTAGCTCTGGGAATCACACAAACCCTGACCATTAGAGCAGAAGCTCTAACAAGCCTTTCCTTTCAAGAGTTTAGTGCACCAATACAGATTTCAATGAACTCGTATCTGACACCAATTTCTTCCCCATTCCTTTTTAAAATTTTTTTTAAATTTATTCTACCCTCTTCTTGGAAAGCATTTTAAAAACATCAAATATTATTATGTAGTTATTAGAAGAGCCTCTACTCCTTGATCAGAATTTTACAGGTGCATTAGGACTCCAGTTTACAAAAGTCAGGAAGAATCTTCTAAAAGTTAAATACTTTGGAGTTTAATCAAGCCATTGTATAGTTTAACATTTATAAACCACACTACAGTGGCAAACTGGGAGAACAGTTCTTTAGGTCTGCAAGTAATTGGTAGTAACCAAATGGATTTAGAACTATTCTATTTCTGCAAAGACCTTGCAGGCATCATTGTTCATTTGTCCCTCTTTTCCCTTCCACCCTCTCTTTTCTCAGCTTGGTTACTTTGGAGTAAGAGCATTTTGATATGGGTAAAATTAAATGAAGTGTTGACTCCTAGCAAAATAAGACTTCAGGCTAGCTTAAGTTTTCTTAACAGCAAGCATAATACAAACCAGAAACCAAGAACGACCAATTACTTTCTACAGGCAGGTGAGGCAGGTAATCTCCTTCATTATTTCCTTATTTTCTACCACCATTCCTTAGACTAAAAAGGCTTAGAGGATGGATATTTCTCATGAGGTTGATCTAGAGTGGTGTTGAAGGATTTTGTAGCACTTGTTTTTGTTCTAACTCAACCGCAGCATCACGCGAGTCCCCGTGGGATCAGTCTGGTTCCAGATGTTGGGCTACTCATTGTCACAAGCATTGTTCTTTTTACTAACCAGTACTGAAATTTACTGCCATTATTGTTACAGAAAAACTGTGTCAAATAAGCTTAGTTCTGCTTCATTGTTTCCCATGTGCAGTTAATTCTGGAACGGTTGTGATAACAGCTAATATATTTTGAGATGGAATTTCACAGGTAGAGCCTAAAATTATCATGGTCAAAAATGTGTGAACTAGACAGACCAAAAAAACCCCCAAGAACCTCACAAATATTTAAATATTTAGAATTTCAGAGCTTTTTAGGAACAAAAAGAAAGTAAAACTATGCACGCTACCTATTTTCTTTTATTCTCATGACAAAAACAGAACTGCAACTGAGGAGCTGACTAACTCAATCATTTGCAATGAGTCACAATTAAATGGAGGCTGCCAGACTCAATTAATGTATCAGTTTAGTACAGATATCATTCTGTCAAACTGAAGGAAGAACTGGTTTTTTTCAGGTCCCAGGAGTTTATTGCTTCTTGCTTGTGAAAAAGCATACTGCATTCCAGCCTTTCCAACTCCTATTGCCACTGTCTAATATACCAAAAACCTAAAACCTGCAGTCTATTAGGGCTATGCACATTAAAAATTACGCTGGCCAAAAATTGGCATAATAAAATACTGGCACATCTGTCCAAAGTTATCTCAATGTCCTTTAAGGTCTAATTAGCAGGGGTTGTGTCTGTTTTGATGTGGTGGATTTTTTGTTTGTTTTTAAAACAACCATGGTTAAAAAAAAAAAAAAAAATTATATAAAGTATCAGACTGGCTCTTACAGATGAGCCTCTAAGTTGATTTTATTAAATTTAATAGGCATTGGAATAACAGCTGAATGCCTTTAGAGGCAGACAGAGTTTTTTCCTCCTCCACCCTAGGTTTGAACCTGCAGTAAGACAAGGGGCCACCGGGCAGGCAGAGCAAGAGCCCTGGAACCTCCTCCTCTGAAGGACCCAAGCTCCAGCCCAGCTCCGTGGAAGGGGGTCAGAACCATGACTGTGCCCCTACGAGGCAGTGGGAGCTGGAAGAGGCCACAACAGCAGTGGCTACAGGGCTTCCCTTCATTCAAAGGCACAGCACAGGAGTGATTTCCAATAAGCAATTTCCAGACCAGTCATCTGGGCAGAAGCCCTGTGCTTTGCCAAACCAAGGAAAGCTCCTCCAGAATGCTGAAATCCACCTGTTATTTCCAGCTACAAAATACATTGCTCCATTTTCATACATCAGTTTAAAATCTACAGCAGCCTGAGCACACTTATTCTCCTGAAATGCGGGGGTGGAAATCCCTCCCTTTCCTAACCTCTTTTTTGTTACAACAAACATTTTACAGAAGCTCAAGAATACCCATCTAAAGAAAGGAGGAACTGCCAAACAATCAAGTCCTAGTACATTGAGAAGACAAACTTGTACTCATAACTCACCCCATCAAGCATTTGATTCCACACTCAGTCGGTTTTGTGTCAAGGACAAGAGAAAAATAAGGAAGGGAGCATTAACTTCTCTCCCAGGAAGGCGTGTGACAGGACTCTAAAGAAGTAGCAAAGCCAGCTGCTGCCAATATTATTTATTAACTTCCTTTAAAGTTTAGTTGAATCCCCTTTAAGGCAGACACACACCTGTAATCTATTGATAATTTAGCCACTTAGCAGTACAATTTCAGTAAGCTTGGCACAACCCCCACTCCTGAAGTGCAATGATTCGTGCTAAAAACTATAAATGAATACTCCCTCACAAAAACAATTAAAGGGTTTTGTTCTTTTTTTTTTAAATGTATTTAAATTTTGGTTTATTTTCTTGTTTATTTTTGACTGGAGAAGAAATAAGGGCTGTAGCTTAACAGCACTATTGTTTTTACCCCCTGTGGCAAAGAGGACACCAGCATTGCAGTGCCACTTACCCTGTGGCTTTCCCTTGCCATTCCTCCCAGCCATACAGACACCAGCTTTCTGCTTGCCTTGGAAATAATTATTGTGTCTCCCAGCTGATGGTCAGGCTCCAAAGCTCACAGCCAATTAACCAACCTTTGGTGGCTCGTGGAGCGTGGACCTTCTGCCAACATTTGAACCCAATCCATGAAAACCAGCTCTAGCTTAGCACAGATGTTTCCCTGTTTGCTTTCTGCAGGCACAAGGGGCCAATGAACCTCGCTGCCAGGGTGCAAGAGCCTTTTCCAGATAGGAACTGCCCTCTCAATGGGAACATGAGTTTCATATGGGAGCAGACATGAATTGCAATGCTGTAATGCATTTGTGTTAATTATTGAAAGAAGATCTGGGGCCAAAACCCGCCAAAACTCATGAATAAAAATATTTGAAGAACTCTTTGAAATTATTCTAAATTGCTACTTTGTATTTATTAAACATTAGGTACTTTCAGTACACGGTCCTCAAAAATATTAGCCCTAGGGAATCTCTTAATACCTAGAATACTCCTTATTTCTCATTAGGAAACAGATAAGCAATTCAGAACATTCTGCTATTTCCCTGTCACAGCTGGGAAAAGATTTTTACATAAATTCTTTAAATTTTACGGCACTGTCTGCAGCATTTTCTGCTTTTCTACAACAGCAGAATTAAAGGACAAAGGAAAAACTATTCTTTCCAGCAGAATTTCATTCCAGACCACATTTTAAGACTCAAATGTTATGCACTCATGAAAGGATAATAAAAATCTTTAATAAACCCATGGAAATATGCCCAGAAGGAATGCAACTTAGAAGACATGAATAGGTTATCTAAGGGAATTTCTTCATGTTTGAAACTAGAGAAATGTTGACAGATTCAAGTATAGTGACAATACACATTATCCAGTGATGGATTCACAAAAATACTTAGGCTGCCCCGGGAACCAGGGCCAGAAGCAGGGACTAAGCAGCCTCAGGATTGGCCTTCTAATTTTCTAACACTTTCTTTAGCAAGTTAAACTTGCAATCTTCGCTGAGTGGCCTCAAATGTACCCTGATCTCACTGGCCTTGCACCTGGGCCTAGAAGATCCTTTTTAGAAGCTTTAGTTTCTAAATCCTTCCTAAACGGCATAAAATTTGCAAAAAAAACCAGGTGTAAGTTGTGTGTTTCTCAGATATGGGAACACTGACAAAAAAAATACCTGTGCATATTTAATGTCATTTTTCTTTTCCCTCCTCTGAGAGCACAACACAGCGAGTTTCACTACTTTCACCTCTTATTTTGAAAAAAGAAAAAAGAAACAATACAAATACGCTTGGAAAATGAGAAAGTAAAACCTCTTTTCTCCTGGTAAAATAATGTCTCAGCATTTGCTACCAGTAAAAGATTCATCTAAGACCCTGCACACAGTACCCACACACAATATATGACCATACAAGTGGGCACACAAAAAAGCAATGTAGGAGTGACTGGAAATGTGAACAGGACCTGCTGTGTCTACTCACGAGCAGTGATTCAGTGCCATATTTTTACATAATGACAATAACCAAAATCAGTGAGCTTTCCAATTTTCTTCTGGTCTGTAATCATTCATTCAACCAGAAGGCACCACCATCAGTACCCAAACCCACTGCACAGGCTCCACACACTGAAGCCTTTCTCAGGCTCACAGAAATGCAGCAAATAGTGAAAAGATCCACTAACTGAATAACACTAAGTCATTTAAGCAAGGTACACAGGTGGAAATTAGGAAACATAAGGATGTTGCACTTTTTCAGATTGAGGGTCCATTGAATTCAGCCTCCTGCCTTCAGCAGTGGCCACAACAGACCTTGATGCACTTGCAGCTTCAAATGCTTCCTTCACGGTGTCTGGTATTTATTTTAATCAAGCCATGACATTTTAGACAGTTTATAAGAATTCAATTTTCTGGGCCTGACCACAAAAAGGGGGATGCTTTATAAAACACGAATGTGCAGCAGTTGGCAGCACATCCATCAGTGTCACTCCTGCTCACTCTCTCTCAGGCCTTGGCAGGTGTACGAGAGCCCAGGACGAACAGCTCAGGTGTGGAGCAGGGCTGCTCTGCCCCTCCTGCAGGCCTCAGCAAGTGCTGCTGCCAGAGAAACCCACTCCATTTAATTTAATTTGCAAGAAACACGGACTATCTATGAGAAATTTCTCTTCCTAGAATAAAGGAAATTTATTATGCGGATGGAGCCCAAACTCAGTAGGACCTTGCTGTCCAGATCTTCCATCACAGTTCAATGCACCATGGAGTAATCACTAGCAATTCCAGTTTGCAGTGTTTTTATACATAAAAATTTTATTTCTTGCCAGACAGGAAACACACAAGACATCAGTCCAGAAACTTATTCAAAGAAAGTTTAAGTTTTAAACAATACCTGTTTTATTCCCGAGTCTTCTGTTGGGGAAACCCTGACAGATATAAGTAATTTTTGGCCCATAGTGAATTCCAAATTAAGTTTATAGTGTGAAATTATTTTCCCTGGCAGTTATTGGTAACAGAGATTCCAACAGCTTGCTAGTTAATATGTAATTTTAGTAGCATTCATATTTAAACAGTAGCACTACTAATTTTGAATGCACATAGCAACAAATATCAGTAAAATGATTGACTACTGCAAGGAAGTGAATAGTGCAGCATTTAGAACAGGTGCACTGCTTCGAAAATGTTCTCATAGTATTAAAAAGTTTCAACCAAGAAGAGTGGGCAGAGTTTGAAGTGCAGACCCCTACTGCACGTGAGGTTCGTAAGGGAAGCAAACTAACAGATACAACTCATGGAATCAAAAGAGTTAATCAGTGAATATTTGCATATATCACCAGAAGGCATTTGCAAATGTATGCAACAAGTTACTTTTCTTTTTCACTAGTTTTTCAGCTTTGTCCTGCCACATGTGCCAAACAACGAAATTCAGACAAAAGCCTGTCTGAACCATAATCGTTTACACTCAGATTTGGCCGTGTGCCATAAAAATCAGGTTATTATGTTAATCAGATGTTCAACTGGCATTTAGAACGATCAGTACTTTACCATCATATATTTCAGTTTTATCCTGAAATTAGTTCCATTTTGTTCAGTGACAAACTGGAAATACTTCAAAGTAATTTCTTCTAAAGCATATAGACTGGCATAAAACCAAACACGGATCAGTCAGTTTACAACAGGCTCAATGCCAAGCCTTACTGACAGGTATGAAATGGGTAATTGTCTCCTTCAGCCAGAAGGTTTTCAGAAGACCTACACATGCAGGGGTTCCTTGGAGGTGTCAGGCATGTAGAAGTCAAGAGACTGAGACTTTTAGAGGTATAAAGACCAATGAACTGTAGTGCAGAGCTTTCCTTCCCTTCACCTGTTGACTTTAAAAATTCTTTAACATTTCTGGAAGAAGGAAATTCAAATCTGAGTGCAACATCAGGTGCTGTTTACACTTAGTAATA
The DNA here is from genome assembly GCA_013397975.1 of Machaerirhynchus nigripectus. Classification (NCBI taxonomy): domain Eukaryota; kingdom Metazoa; phylum Chordata; class Aves; order Passeriformes; family Dicruridae; genus Machaerirhynchus; species Machaerirhynchus nigripectus. The sequence continues at coordinate 487,801 of VZRQ01004251.1, forward strand.
ATAAAATGTATTTCCCTTAAACACCTTCTCTTCCTCCCAACATCTTGATAGGCAAATATGAATAAAATCAAGCTTGAAAAACAAAAAGAAAATAATGAGGCACTGAAAAGCCCAGTAAAGTGATTTAGCAATTTAGCAAAGCAAATCTGTCTGTATTACTATGAGCAAGTAACCAGAAATAGTCAGTTTTCCCCTAATCTTCACTGATTCCTAAGGCTTTTCTACATGGTCACATCAAAGAGAATTAACACTTAAATATATTTGTATGATAATATTCATTCCCACACAATTCACACCACCTTTTGATCAGGATTTTTTGAGTATTATAGACAAGGTGATATATATGAAATTTTTCAGACCCTCAACATCGTACTGTGTAGTTGTTTGCTCACCCAATTGCCATGAAAAATTATGTCAGCTGGAAATAGCACTGATAAAAGTATCTTAAATCTGATTTAATAAAAAGACATTCTCCCACTACAGTAAGACTAGAGCATTAATAATTCCAGTGATAACACCACTGATGTAAAATTCTGTGGGCTTCTTCTGGCACGTGGCAAGCTGTTGAATTACAGTGAACCATCTAAAGACACTACAACTTCCACTTTTCTAACCAGCTGTGGAGAAACTTCTCCATATTTTTATGCTACTGGTCTTCACCATATCTTTAGAATATGATTCACTGTATGGTTTTGTGTACAGGTGAAGCACTGCAGCCTAGTGACAGCACAGGGCCAGAACTTAAATGATGGTCTCATTTCTGCTCTTTGATGCATTTAATAGGTCACATTAAGAAAGTGCTTTGCAATCATGTGCAACAACTGGGACTTTCATACTGCCTCTGTTATAAATGACTTGGAGTTGAGATGGACTGGCTAAGGAGGCCTCAAAGATTGCCACTGTGAGGGACACGTGGCAGCAGCAATGGGCAGATTTTGTAGGGCCAGGTCAAAGTGTCACCTGGCTGGAGGTGGACTGGGAATAGAGAGTCTCTGTTGTCCTGTGCTGTAACTCTGCTGGCAGGGTCTCCACAGAAAAATCTAAGCAAGAAAAAGGTGCTCTTCAAATGTATAAATGTACAGTTATTCTACTCTGCCCACACACATTCTCATACTCTGTGAGCACAGGGAAAACGCCCTGAAGAAAGGTTTTGGCTTCTGAGCGTTCACTTTCCTGCATGCAGACCTTCCAGATCCAGGGCCTTGGAAGGCTCATGCTCCAAGGAGTTGCTCTGCAGCCCTGCCCTGGCTGCAGACACCACTGACCCAGCCAGGCCTGTAAGAGACTGCCTGTCACAGGCTAATCCTCGTTCTCCACGGGAGATGGGCAACACCTCTCCGTCAAGGCCACCTTCTCTGCAGAGCACAGCCAAAGTCACTGTGGGGCACTCCCTCATCCCAGTGCAGAATCCCCCTGAAGCAAACCTGGCCATCTCAGTACACCTCAGCCCCACAGATTTCATTCCATCCCTCGGCAGAAAGCACGCGGACAAACGCAATCGTGGCTCCGCTCCCCTGCACCAGCCACACCCGGCAGCTCCCCCAGTCACAGTGTGCCGGGGGAGGGCGAGCAGCCAGCACGAGGCCCAGCTCGGGGCCTTGCTCTGGGGCAGGGCAGGGCATCATCAGGAGCGGCTCCATTTGCTGTGGGCAGCGCTTGGCACCACTGGAGAGTGACAAACGATTGCGTAAAAAGTGCCAACAAGAAATCCCATCAGAACACACCGAGCAACGTTGATGCACGGCTCGCAAAGAGCTGGAGCACATTGCATCCCACAGCAAGGGGGACACCCATCCTGTCACCTCCCAGCACCACAGGCAAACAATTTCCTGGCTCTGCAGCCTGACACCATCTGCCAAAGTTCTCCAGAAGCAGAATGGATGCACCGCTGTTAAAAAACAAATTAGGGAACAGACATATTTAAGATTCTCCTTTAATTTTTCCTCTGAAAATCTATAATAAACTAGCAAAGGATTAAGATTTGGTGATTAGCACCTGAGTGACAACAAGTCATTATTTTTGCACCAAACAAGGATAGAGTATCATGGGTAATTTATAGTGGGTAATTAAGATAATGAATACTTGAGAGTTTGTCAAATAAATACTCCCTAAAAGTATCACTTTAATAGGGACATGATTATAGACAGTACTAAAGAGGACTGAAACAGAATCAACATACTTGTTTTAGACACATATTTAAAAAAAGGCATGAATCTCATCACTTAAACTGTCATCTAAGTTCATCTTTGATTTAGGCCTGTTCTTCTAAGTTTGTCTACATGGGCATGAAAGTAACTGGTAAAATTATACCAATATCACCGCCTGTGTGAACATATTTTAGATGCTTTTTTGTTTGGCCTATCTTGCACCAAATGATATTATTGGAGGAAGAACAGGCTTCTCTAGTTCTTTACAGAAGGACAGGTGAACAGATAGAGGGTTCCCATCATAAGAGTTAGCCTAATTTTCTATCCTCATTGAAGCCTCAATTCCACCTTTCAGTGCAGCAACAGCAAAAGAGTGCTAGCATGGACTAATGTTGCCAATACCAGGCCTCAGTAGGATTATAAAACAGGTAAAGGCTGTTTAAAAAGTGTGTCCTGCCACAGAGCTGTTGTGTGTTGTAGCTAACACTGAACCAACACAGTTGTGTTTCCTGTGTCCTCCATCTCAGCAGGAGTTACTTACTCAGCACTCTGCAGTGCTCCAACACCCAGGCACTGACTCATCCCTCTCAATCCCTCTCGGTGCCTCAGACTCTGAAATGAAGCTGGAACAGTGGGGAGCTCTTCTGCCCAGCTCAGCAAGCCCAAACATTATTACTTTTTATAGTGCTCTTCAGCCAACTTGTGATTATTTCTTAGCACATCTTGAAAAGAGGGTCACTCTTCCTCAACACGGAATGAAGGGAAAACACAGCTGCAGGGGATTAAAGAGCCAGCTGCATGAGCAGGACCCATCCTTGCACCTGGGTCAAGGAGAGGCAGGTCCCCAAGTCACTATGGCCACATTACCAAGCTCAGAAAGATAAAAATAATCAGTAATGTGGACTTTGCAAAGCTGCAGGATATCCCCCATGGTAGGAGTGTATTTGGAAGTTTGAAGGTGATAACAGCTGAAGGTGGCAAGTTGTTCCAGCTAATCTATTCCTCCTCTAAATCATAAAGCTGAAAAGGACAGACTACACTGAAATCTCCCTAATGAAAAGCTAAATGCTCGTGATAGGACCTGCTTCACGAGGAGATAGGTTATGTCCTGATTGCTGAGAAAGCATTCATTGCATTGGTTTTCAGAGGCAAGATGAAACTTCAGTATGTGATGAAGTGGGTACCAAACACGGGAAGAAAACGCTAAGGAACAGAATATCCCCTTGCACGTGTGAATGCTGTGACCTCCTGAGGAACCGACTCTTTTGGAGAGGTTGCCCCATGCTAGAAACAGCCTGAAGGAAAGGGGCTTACATCGTTTGGAAGTCAGTCTTTGGATTAATTGCAGTTTTATGCAGCCTGGTTTCACTTCTTTGCTTACCGTCCTGCCTCAGTTTTATGTAACCTCTTAGTTTGATGTCCAGCCTGGAGTTTGGTTGTGACCAATGGCTTGGAAGGTTTCATACATGGAATTCCATCTCTGCTTTATTAAAATCCTCAGTTTGATGGAAAAATATTCACTAAGCTTCTAAGAACTTAATCCTGTTTTTTTATTGCAAGTGTTGATTGATCAGAAAATTGGTGCTCCTCACAAAATTTTCCCCTGCACTTGCACACTCCTGTGGTTTTAAAGGTCTGATTTAAAAATTTTCTTGCCTCTTTGAAAGCATAATGAAGTCTATAATTACCCATTTTCTTCTAGGCAGTTCTCAAGTGTTGATGGATCCTCACTATTATTTTCCTTAGAAATACAGGAGAAAATCCTCCTGCTATCTTAGAAAAATGCCTTCTTCATTCCTCACATAGGCACAAGCTATTCACTCAAAGTAATTTATTTCTGTGGAAAAAATCACATGCTAGGAAAATAATTTAATAAGCTAAACAATTAATCACTACCACAACCCTCCCAATATTCTTTTTCAGCTGCTAATTAATATATTGCTGAACATACTTTAATTTGTTTCTGGAAAAAGTCCTGCAGGCTCCACTATTTGCAGTCAGCAGCAGCCCTGTCCTTCTAACGTTCATCTCAACACAAGTGGAAATGTGTTTTCTGGTCTCTCCATCTCCTTGCTGTGCACTACACTGGGCAGCACTGTGAGTTTGATTCCCAAAACTTTCTGGTCATGTACTGAAATCCTCAGGTCAAATCAAAGATAAAGCTGTCAAACATAAGTTATTATAAGGAAAAAAAAGAAGATAGTTTCTTTTCTTCTTTAAGAGACAACATAAAGTGGCCTAAAGTAAGAAATATTCCTATAATTTGATGCTATAGTGTACATAAAGTAACCTGTAATTGTAATTTTGACAAAACTATAATATAAAATGAACCCTACATGAAAGCTCTGCTTAGGTTATATATCTGTAATCCAATAGGATCAAGAAGAAATTAGCAGTTTGCATTTTGGAAAGAAAGGATTCATGAGGATTCATAAGACACGTAGTTCAACAACTTCATCATGAATTGTCCCAGTGTTAAATTTTAGTTGTTTTTCCAGCAAAGTGTGGAAAGTGTTCCTTAGTTAAACAGCAGATTTTTTCTTTCTTTGTTTAATAACAAATAAATTAGGAGGAAGCTTTTGTTTTCCATCAGCTTGACAATTATGTCACTGTTTTGCTGGAAATAAGAGCAGTTGGCATTTTCTTCATGCCAATATATGCGTGTGTGAGTTGAATTGTCTCTGAACTACAAGCAATAACAAGATAGTCCTTGTGCCAGAAAGCAATTAATGATTGCTCTGCAGCCAGGTTATTCCCAGGGTGGGAGCCCCTATCACAGAGCCATGTGGCAGCTGCAGCTTCTGCACGATGGAAAATCATCTCTGGGTAACTTGTTAGTCCCCTTCAGAAGAAGAGACCTGCCCTCTTGCCCTGAAATAAACCACCTAATTTATGAAAAGGAACTATCTTCTAGCCATGCACGAAAAAAAACCCCATCAAAATAAAGGGTGCAATCAAAAGACTGTAAAGGGATTATTTGATGTTCCTGATGTTCTAAAGGAGTCGAGGGCTAAGATGATTTACCATTCTCACACAAATTACTTTTTTGGCAGCTTTCTCTGTCTTTTAGAGACTCCAAAACTTCCTGTGAATTCGGATTTACAAGATCAGCACAGAACTAAATTTTCCTAGAAGAGCAAAACCTATTGAGGTACCGGAGAAAACCATTGCAAACACCCAAATGTGCGACCCTCATCTCCTACCTCCTCAGCAATGTCACTCAGTGACATAAACATGCCATGCACACTGAATTCCACATCACCAGTGTCACTTGCAGCAAGCCAGATATATACACAACTCCAATATGCACATACATACAGCTCCAGTACACAGCTAATGAGATGCAATTATTCACAGCTGATAAGGCTCTTGTTCTAAAACCCTCTACATGAAAGCAAGAAAAATTTGAGTTGCAGAGAGACTTTTCCCTTTCATCAGTACTGTCAATTATAATTCCAACATTATGTAAGAAACAGGAGAAATTGGTTCTGATCTGGCTAAAGGTTAATAAATGCAGCAGTTCAGAGAACTAGAGCAGAAGAATACTAATGGCTCCTGCACCTGGAATGCAGCTTCCCTCTTCATCCTAATTAACTTCTCCCCCATCAGAGCATTTATGATGCATTTGTGCCCGATGCATTTATGAAATAATGCAGGTCTTCGGCTTCAATAAGTCAAGTATAACTCAGAGGAAAGAGGGTGCTAACAAAAGACTGACCCTGTTATCATTACTTATTTGGCATAAAATAATATTGCCAGCTCTTCTGCTTTTCCATCCCCATTAAAAAACCCAACATACCACCACAAGTATTTTTCTCTGGATTAACTCATAAATACATTTGCTAATTTTCCTATGTTAATATTTTCAGGTTTTTCTGTACGTGTTGTAGCATCTTCTCGTGCACCAACAGGTAATAAAAGACCTGCAGCGATGCTGCATTTCTTAGGAAACCGCATTTTCAACAAAACATGCAAAAAACCCAAACTCAATCAAAATTCTATGGCGAGAGATCTCCTGGCACTGCAGCAGCCAGGAATACACAATGTTCGTTAAATGTCTGATGGGAAAGGCAAGGCAGAGACCCGAGGAGTGATGAGCTGCTCATCTCTCACAGTGCCATCAGCCCGTGCAACAAATTACATGCAAGGCATGCAGAGGATGAAGCACAGCTCCTCGTACCTGTCAGTGTCCTCCCTGGGATCACCAGTGTCACAGAGCTGACTGTGACACTTCATCGGCCACCTGCTTTTTGTCAGGTTAGCACCTCATCAGAGAGTGGCAAAGTAAACTCATCAGAGAAGTTCAGACATTTCTCTCATGAAATCTGCCACATCATTTCTTCATTCTCATTTTGGGTCTTTAGGTCTACAAATATTGACTCCCCAGAGCAAATCCAGCTCTTCTGGCTGACCACCGGCTCTGTGTGGATATTTAGTGATCCTAGTGATTTGCAGAACATATTCAGGGGGAGAAACACTACTGGTATAACCAAAACTGGTTAAGGTTATAAACAGCAGATAAAATGAGGTGTCAAAAGGAAAGTCAGTGGAAGGAGTCTGTATACTGCTTATCTCCCAGCATTGTCAAAGTGTGTGAGATGGTGCCCTTCAAACCTGACAACTCTGAGAGGCAGGAGCCCTCCCTCCCTGGCTGCCCCATACCAGGCAGTGACCTGACCAAGGTGGGGCTGTGGCTGAGGCCTCACCCTCCAGCCCCCCAGGCCCCCTCTAAAATGCCTGCACTAGGGGTAGGACTCCTGTTGTCTTGGTCCGCTCTCTTTTTCCAGGATGGGGAATCCATTCATGCAGCAGTGGGAGGGGGATTTTCTTTGTAGATAAAAGAGAGCATTGACTGCTGCCAGAAGGAAATCATACAGAGCACACCTGCAGCAGCAGCTGGTGCAGCTGCCAGCATCCCCTGGCTGCTCCCTGACCAAAGTCCTTCTCTCAGGACTGAGGAGCTGCCTCCTCCTGTGAAGATGCTCCTGCCAGCACAGGAAGCTGCTTCCAGAGGCAGAGGTACACAAAAAGCAGAATTCAGTGAATCCCAGGCTTATTTACTCTCTCTAAGACTATGGCAGGAGGTCTGAAAGTGGGGCAGTAAATAGGATCCTGGCTAAGGGAAATGCAGACCTTCACAGAGTTCCCAGGTATGGTCATGGATCTCCTGAGCAAACAAATATTTACCTCTCTAGTAATTGTTGATATATATCTGCAACGTGGAAGCAAACAGCTGTGGGTAAGGTCCACTCAGGAGGAACTTCTGACTGTTGTGAGGACATACTAAATATTCTTGCCCTAAAAATGGTTGTGTTAAACCTCTGGAAAGGTTTGTGTGGTTAACATGTGAGATAGAAAGCTTTAACTCCATACACCTGGTGTTCCTGGGACCTCAGGCCAAAGGGCTGCAAGCCTGTGGCCAGTGCTGTGTAGAACCAGTCTGTACCAGTGGCTGAGATCAGAGCCCAAACCAACGACACACCATCTGTAGCACGCAGAAGTGTTTCAAACATGCACTAAAAATATTTCCCTCTACTTCTTGATTGAAAAAAACCAAACACCTCCTGTCTATATTTACCTGATGATGTCAGCTCATGACCTGGCCCATCCAGCAGCTGTCTCTGTACCTGAGGTGCTCAGTTGTTATTCCTCTGTACCTACTTCCAGGCATGTGGTGAGACAAAACCACACACAAAAGTTTACTCCTTGCTGTGAAATTAGTCACTGCTATCCTCGGCACAGATTCTTCCTGGCATCTTAATGTTAAATACAAAGGAAAGATTAATTAAATTTTGTGGGACTGTGGCTCAGGTATCTCACTAGGGACTTGTTTTCTACTTTTTATTTAAACTTTCATTAATTTTCATTAAGCTACATTACAGGTTCTAGCCACTTTCCCCTTCTTGCACTGGCATATCAACTTAGATGCATCAAGGATTGCAAACAATGCAAGGTAATTAGCCCAACAAATACTCAGTCCCTCCAGGAGTAACTTTCTCCACAGCATATCTCCTGCCAAGGAAACCAGAAGCCCTGCAAGCTCTGAGGAGGAGGGCCAGGCTGTGAAATTCCACTTGGAGGCACATATTCAGTCTACAGTCTGTACAACATGCATCCCTCTGAGTGAGAAATCCCACCTCTCCCATTGTGGGAAGTGGTGAAAATTACACGTACCACGACCTGCATGTTTTAGAAGCCACAAATTCTATAGACACTTTTTCATGAAGCTGGATGCAGTCAGCAGCACTTGGGCTCTGTACAATACCACAGTGTCTTTTCAGGCTGAGAAAAACTGGGCACCTGGTGCTCATGGCTGTGCCTCCCCCGTGGCTGTCACCTGAGGGTGACAGCCACCACCCTGACCAAAACTCCCCCCTGCCTGACCCACTGTTGGGCTGCTCTGGCACATACCCCTGCACTGCTGACCAGTGGCCTCAGCAACTCTAACTGACTGGGATAAGAAATATCTGAGGAAAAGTTTAATGTAAAGAAATACTTCCTTTTCAGCCTGAGCACAGCCCATCTGATTCATGCCAGAGTGCTTCTGTACACGGGCAGGTCAAACAGAAAATCTCTTCAGTCAAAGCATGCTAGAAATACAAGTGTTCAGTCATAAGCATGACAGACCCACTATATTGCTCTTACAAACTTGATGAATGTCTCGGAGCCCTTTGGGCTTTTACCACAGCTTGAGGTCTTGATGGCACATGTGTTTTCCATCCAACAGCCCAGAGGACAGGCCACAGCCCCAGACATGGCCCTCTGCACAAGCAGCTCTCCACCTTGCAAGTGCAGGTGTAAAATGGCAGGGAAAAGCCTGGTTAAAAGAAATAAATAGTTTTACTTCATTTTTGTTCCCTTTGTGAAGCCCTTTACCCTCATACCCAGTTCTCTGGTGGCCTGCACGAATGGTTCCAGAGGAGCAGGAGCTGAACTTCCCTGGATCAGAAAGGAGCCTCTTATCCTGCTGCTGCTTGTCTTCAGGGTCACTCAACTCCCAGGGTCCAAGCACACACTGTCTACCCTACTTTCTCCACTTTCTCTGAATTCTGTCCTCCCAGTTTCATCCATCTTCTGTTTTGGACACAATAACCTACTACAGGAGGATATGACTCCTTCCCTTTTAGGACAGTTCATCCACCTCTTTCCCTTCACTCAGGCCAGCCTCCCCAAGAAGGTCCCAGGAGCTCTTACCATGGCCAACTGGACAACTGCAAAGATGTGTCTTGAGTCCCAGCACTGTCTGAAAGTTTTCAGCTGGGAAGGCCTGGACGGAGAGCAAGTGTTGGAAAGAAGGATCATAATGAGTGCTTTGGTTTAGCAGGAATCCCTATCAACACAAATTTTGGTGGATGAGTTTGTGTTATTTAACATAACTGAGCAGATGGTTTTCAGGATGAGAAATCCATCAAGTCTACCTGGTGATATGTAGGGAGCATAGATGAATGAGAGCGAGAAATATTATTTAGAAAAGCAAAAAAAGGAGTGTGTAATACCAGAGAACAACAGAGGAATGAGTTTCCAGAATGGGATGTTAATGCAGAATTGTTACAAAAAATTATTAAAAGCTGCCAAAAAAGACAGGTTGCACACAACTGGTGTTATCAGGTTCGATTTCATTTTAGTCCTTCAAGGTACTGAATCAGAGTTATTATAAAAGCCACTCAATAGTCTCAATGGTTTTTCCTGCCTGAATATTTATTATCAAGCTTTTCAGATTAAGGCAGGAACGGTGAGCAGCTGATGTTAAAGTACCAGGTTATGAGCACATTTGTCATAGGTTATAAAAACTGCATTTGCCAAGCTTCAAGTTACCACATTGCAAGGGAAGGACATTAGAGTGGAAATCCATTTGCAGCTGCACTTTATTCCAAAAAAAGTCATGTGGGAAAATACAAGGATTTTAAAACGTCTAGTACATGGCACACTCAATAGATAAGACATCCACCCTGGGGAGGACTGATTTTCAGAGTTTCTCAGGCTGACACAGAAGTGAGAGGATTCAGCAGCATCTCGGTACCTGCCTGTGCAGTACACGCACCCCTGCTCCTTGTAACGCTGCACACACCAGATGAACATAAAACCTGACAAGGCCTTTCAAACCCACCACTTACTACCTACCCTGGCACTGTCTGAACTGAAAGTTCTTGTTCCCTGTGCAACCTGTCCTATTTTTTTTTTTTTAAACAAGATCTGAATTTAGTGTTAGAAGAAAGAATGTAGTTCATCGTTCACAGCTCAGCTGATGCATTTCTGCACCAGCACCTGCGCAGACAATTTCTCTCATAGGTCTGAAAGGGCGTAACATCAAGGATGGCTGAACAGAAACCGATTCTTCTGATGCTCAGCTGCAACTAGGACAGCCTGCTGCCAGCAGGACAGTCACAGGTGAGGGTTGTGTCTCCTTCACAGGGCTGAAATTCAGTGTCAGGTCATCTGTGCACAAACGCCAAGGGGGTCCCGCACGCCCACCCGCCAGCTTTCGCCAGGTCTTCATTTCATTAGTTCTTGTTGGAGGTTTAAAACAGAAAAATGTATTTGAAAATAGGTGCAAATAGGGCCATGACATACCTGAAGACAACGCTGTCAGAGTCCAGTACACACACACAGCTCCTAAAAACATATGCTGCTGTCTCTGTCAGGATCCACCACAGTGCTTATTTCCAGGAAGAGGGAAGGTATCACAGGAGAAAAGGTACTAGGAAAAATGAGGAAAAAAAATTAAAAAATAAAAGATTGGAAGAAAAAATAAGTGTGATTAATTATAGATCTTGTTCCTTAAAAAAATCCTCAAACACTGCACTCAATTTTATTAAGGCTAATGTTCTTGCTGACTATGAAATTTGATACGTATCTTTTTCTTCCCCTCTGTACCTCCGAGGATATCAGGGTGCCATGTGTTGAACAACTTACTCAGGCCTCATTGTGTTTTACTTGAAATTCTCCTTCACAGAACTGGAAAGGCTGAAGAGAGTTTCCAAAATTAGTTAGGCTCTACTATGCCAGCTCCATTAATGTAATAAAACTTCGAAGTAGAGAATTTATTCCATCTGTAGCAATTAAAATGTAAATAAATACAAGAAGTAAAATAAATCAACCAAATATTTGGGGGGCATTATATCACTTTTGGGAAGTGTAACACTTACACCAGCACATCAGGGAATGCAAAACTGGCTCGCTCATACTCAGGAGGTTCATTGGAATGAGATGGCAACACTGTTGAATTTAATGGCACGTAGCAGGACAGAACTGCACCTCGCAGTGCTCAGACCCTAAATCAAAATTGCTGTCCTGAATATTCTGCAGCATCCCTTATTCAAAATATAACACTTTTATTCAGCAGTTGGAAGCATTTATCAGCCTTGGGAGGGATTTCTTCTGCTGGTTATATGGGCTGAGTACTATATTCCTTATTTGATGGAGAAATTTGTGTGGGCCACTGCTACACCTGGTGCAGCTACACTGGATGTGGCTGCTCCATCCCATCTGCAACACTGTCACTCTCTCACTCTGCCTCTTCCTGCACTGGCAAACAAGGTTCAGTTGCAAATACAGCTTCTTACTCATGGTTTCAGTACTCCTGAAGCTGAGGTTTTTCTGGGGATTCTTCTTCCTTTGAAACAGACATTTGATACTTTATTTTCTGCCAGTGGACAGACACTTGTGCCACTATAGTGAGCCACCCAGTGACACTGTCCCTCCTGTTCCTCCCTCTCACCTGCCAGTTTAAGAGTGAGCCCCATGGAAAGATGTGGTGGGGTTTGGGCACAGACCCTGCAGGGAAGGCAATTAAAAGACATCACAATATGAAATTAGGACTGTCACCATCTTATATCCACAAAGAGATCTTTAGTTTGATTGGTGGACCATTAAAATGCAGACCCTTAATGAAGATGCAACTCTGGCACAAAGATCATTTTTGGAATATGAATCAGCTCTTCTGATTAAATCTCCAAAACCATTATTACATGACTTCTCTTTTTATAAACTATCTCATTAAAAAAATATTTTGATCCCTCTTTTAATAGTTCAAATTCTTTCATTAAGTCCTCTTTTTCTGTCATTTTTCTTATGTTGAAGTTCTTGAGGGGAAACAAAGCTGCTTTCTCCAGAAGGCTTTTCCTTTGTGCCCCTTGTAAGGAGGACAGAACAGTAACATTCAGGGCAGCTGCTCTGCACTGTACACAACCAACCAGCCAGAAAAACAGTAAAAAATGAAGCCAAAAAAGGAAACACTTTCATATTCATGACTCCCTGAGGGGACTTCAAAGAGTTCACAGGGGTCATATGAACAACAAATGTCACAAGTGTGTCCACTGAAAATATCATGTGGGAAAGTCTTTAAAAACATAATCTAACAGCATAACTTATATAAGGTTAAAAGAAAAGGAAGTTTCTGTGTAAGCTCAGGACAAAGCATCCCACAAAGGTCAAAAAACCCAGCATTTTCCTTGTGATGTTACTAATTTCATGTACACATCTTTAAAAGCAGTACTCTGTGTGTTCACACTGTCTCGACATGAAGAGCAACATGGTATCAGTCCTGTTAAGGATTTACAGTTTGCCTTGCAGGTAATTGTGGAATAAGACCATTTTGGAAGCCTACCTTCATTGTTATACTTCATCCTAAATATTGGTGGCTCAGTGACATTCTCTGCTTGCTTTACCTCTGTAATTTAGGTTTCTGCTGACAAAGGGACAGATACAGTGAAGTTATGCCAATAGACTTCAGGGTAGGAAGAAAAATTAGTAATTCAGTATTTTTAACTATTTAGTCACTGCAAAACCAGTGGGTCTGTGCCAAGACTTCAGTGTCTGGTCCACATGAGATAACGGCAAGAGTCACTAACTCCAGCAAAGGCCTGATTTCCAAACTGAAGAGGCTGGAGGGAAACCAAGACCCCATGACATGGTAATGCCCAGCCAGCATTAGAAACCAGCCTGAGATTCCCAGTCCAGTGATCTATTTTGATCCCAGCCAAGAATGATGCAGGACTTTCAAAGAATCCTATTCCAAGCAGGCCCAAGGTTTTCCATCTTGCCCAGGACACAGCAGTCACACAGCACTGGCCGTCCTTGGAGTTTGGCACACACTGGCAGGGTTTCTCTGGCCTTAATGACCACTGAGCCATCCATCCCCCTAAAAATGATTCATATTATTGCTGCTAAAATCAGCAAATGAGGGTCTGTATTCAGAGCAATGCAGTGATGCTAGAGAGGATTTGAGGGTTTGTTGGTGGAAAATACGCACACACGTGCAGGAGCGTGCACGTGCAGTCACACGGCACCGAAACAACGGTAGCCCTGACTTAAATCCCAGCCACATTCCCAGTCTGCTCCAGCCCTGCAGTGCCTGCTGAAGACTGAGAATCCAGGACCAAGTTTTCCCTGGGTTACACCAGCACAATGAAGCCAGTGGGAACACTCTGCCATTAGGAGGATGGTGATGGGTCTGTGTGCACCTCAGCACAGCTGTCCGTGCACGGGCTGCAGAGCCACAGCCGGCACACGGGGTGGGACACTGCAGCTCACTGAGTTCATTTGTAGTTAATCCATCATGGGCTGCCTATGTGGAAATAAATGCATCTCAACTTTCAGTCTAAAATCTCAGGCCTTTGTTGTTCCAGCACTGAGGCTTTACAGTCACAGAATTATAAAATTATTATGGTTGGGAAAAGCCTCCAAGACCATTGAGCCCAGCTGTCAAACCAATGTGAAGCTGTAGCCCACAGACAGCAAGAGGGTACGAGCACCACGCTGCAGATACCCTCACACCCTGCTTTCCCTCCCAGCCTCAGGAGGAAGAAAGGTTTCCACAGAAATATGCAGAACCACCTTGGGAGTACACTGATGTGAGCAGTGAGCTGGCAACTCTGGTTCTTATACACTCCAATCTACCCACCCACTGCTCTGAGATGTGAAATACCACGATTAAATAGGGCGATTTTCACCACTGCCTCAATTTCTCTCTATAAAACTGGTTCTGCTACCTGCATCCAGCTCCCCAAAGAAATAAATTTGTGACTTATTTAGATTGCAGTGTGAAAGAATTGAAGACACGTGCCATCTTCTCAAGGTATCAGTATTTAATATCTTGATCACCTAAACTGGCTTTCTCATTCTCTGACTTCAAAGCATTTCACAGTCCAACCCAGTACATCACATTACATAATCAACCTTTTTTAAGTGCTAAACATTATTTCAGAAAGTCCTCAGCACACAGGATGCAATACCACAACATGTAGGCATTCAGGCCACAGAAGTATGTAAATCTGTCCAGCATCCTGTACAACTCGTAGCCCTAGCCCTGCTTTGTAAGTATCCTGTCATTTCTTTACTATTCCAAGCTCAACAAATTTGAAGGACATCTAAAATGGCCTGTCAGACTCACATATTTAAGAAAAAAAGTATGTTAGTGTTTAGAAATGTCAGAAAAATAAACACATGCAAGGAGAAATAGTTCAACGTATCCAAATGTTTTCAGTGCAAAACCAACATCTGAAAAAGAATGTTATGGATTCCATTATGCTCTGAATACTGAAATCATCTCATTGCAGAGTGACAGTTGAGAAATAAACAAAATGTTAGTTTTTCTAAAGACAGGAATAGAAAAGAACAAGGAGATTACAATGCTTGTAACACATGGAAAAGTGCTGACCGTGCAGGGCTGGCTCAAGGTGCAGCTCACACCTCCACAATCTAACAGGGACAGAAATAAAGAAAACTGCTAGCAGTAGATGGAGGGAATGGGAAATAAGAAGGAAGGTGATAAGATCACAGCTGTTTAGTTCAGAGAAGTACAAATATAATTAAGGTCACATTGGCTGCTCCCATTTGCTGAGATAATAGTGCATCCATGGAAAAGAACAGCAGTGGGTTTAAAGGCAAGGAAAAGAGGACCTGAATATCATTTCAGCATTTCAACTTAAAGTAAAAAGTCTAAATGGACTAAAAATTTGAGATTTGATGTTTCATTAAAAATAAATTATTTTCTTGGTTGGTTAAGAGCAACTGCCAGAAGTTCTTGCTGCCAAGATGCATATTCAAAGAGATTTGCACCATTTTTTTGCAGGATACTTAGAGTTGTCCATTCCTATTTGAAAGTTTCTCCCTAGAAAAAACCCTCAGCATCATCCCCACCCCTATTTTTAAACATAAGCTCTTCACACACATTTACGTATAAAATAAAAAGGGTAACAGGAATTAACATGCACGGCAGCTTTCAAAGCCCATACTGGGAAACACTCACTGAGGCCAAATCAATGCAACAGCAGTTTTGTTCTAAGAGGAAAATCAGCTATTCTAGTCATCCTCACTCCTACTACTTTTATCTTCTCCAAGGTATACAAATGGTTCTTCTTTTATAACTGCAGAAAAAGGACTTAGAGGCATTTCAGCTACCAGAGAATTATGCAATTTGCCACATTTCTTTTGCTGGGAAAGAGAAGGGTAAAATCAGCATTGTGCTATTGTGATACCACTGAAGAAGCTTTCTTAAGCTGGCAAACCTCTCAGCTGATAAAACTACAACATCTCAGGAACTGGGAGTAAAACCTGGCCAAGGACTCTGCTTTTCCTTGAGCACAGAGAAATGCCTGTTACGGCTCCTAATCAATTTGCTTTTCCCCATGCAGGACGGAAGGAGACAGCTGCTCATATCCAAGCCTCTGAAATGCCAAACAGCTTCAGTCCCCAAAGTAATTAGTGGAACTACGCAATTCTATAACGAGAGGGCCTGAGACTTTCAAACCTGGTTAATACTGTATTTTGTGTCTCTGGAGTTTTGTGTTCAGATTTTCTGCCTTTTGTATCTTTCAGAGCTCTTTACAGACAGTGTAAATGTTATGCAGTCTTGGACTATGAAAGGGTTCAATGATCTCATGAGGTGGGTCACATCTAACTAGCAGGCTGAGGTCCACTCTGAAAACACCTTATGATTTTGCAGTGCAGAGTTTTTTAAGGATTATTGCTATTAAATTACACCTGGTGCTGCATGGAGACCCCTGGAAAATGTCTTTGACCTTGCAGTAACCTTGTCTAAACAATGCTAATCATGATTATATTCTGTATTACCATCCCCCATGGCCTACTGCAAAGCTGAGAAACCTCAGTGCATTAAAATCATTACTGCCATAGATTAGGAAATATCATTGTTTACATTATAAACACACATTATTTTTAAAAATATTTGAGCATATTGATTTGAACAGAATGCAGTCAATATCTGCAATGATCATCCTGTGTAAGCTAACTAGTGGCAAACAAATAAATAGTCAATAAAGTACACACATACACAACCCCACCCTCCCTCCCACCTGAAAGCTTTTTTGGGAACATCTAGAGAGAAAATACAGAATTCAATGCAGAGATCCTTCAGCTTGTGGAACTTCCCTTTTTCAGTGGAAAACAGGACCACATGGGGAGGTGCCTGCTGGAGTGGGAGCAGCACAGCGTGGCAGAGGATCACACGATAGATCAATAATGCAATTTGTGGAAGCCATGGTTTGGTTTTTGTACTGCAACAAATCTGCAAGGGGAAGCTAATGCTGTCTGTAAACTTCTGGAAGCAGCAGAGAAACAAGCAGCTAGAAGGATCAGTGGGAAAACTCACCACAACAAGTAGGGTGGATCGTGTTTCTGTATATAGATATGAGCAGACTTCAGCAGCTGGCCTTAGAACAGGTGTTTTTGAGTCCAAATTACATGGAGAAACTTGTGTTGGTAGCAGGTGCATTGCTCAGTTTGCTGGGAATGCTGCTGGCAGTCCCATGCACAGTATGTCACACTCAAAAGGCTTCCATTTCCCAGTCACCACTTAAACTTTATTTTTTGCAGCAGGCAAAGTCTTAGAAGACTGGTAGTTGCCATAGACACATCAGCACAGACTCGAAAGAACAATCTGGGGGAATATGACTATCTCTGAACCAGATCCCAAAGGGAATCAAAGCTGAGGCTGAGCTGACTCAGAGATGCACAGACAGAATCAGCTCTGCTGGCAGGTAGAGCTGGGAGGAGCAGCCCTGATGCCAACAACCAGCCTGGATACAAACACCATTATCACCTAAAAACAAAGATTCAAGCTCAGATAAACATTCAGTAACTTGGGCACACCTTACATGGTTTCATGAAATGGAGATGTTTAGATACAAATAGGGTGGGGTCCCTTGAAAAGAATTTTCTAGCAGAAGACCATAAACCCAGCAGGTTTTTCCTCATTAAAAACCTCATTAAGTACATAAGTCCAATTTTATATCTCTCATATTATCTGTGCAGTCGTGTTCATCTTGGGAACAAATGGATGGGACTGTTCTGCTCTGAGACATCCACAAGCAACCCTTCACCCCTGTCATTATTTTTACATTCATCACAAAGCCCCTTTATCAAAAGAATACTTTGGATTTTTATAACGACTTTCATCCCACTGCCTCAAATATTTAATTAGCTGATGAGACATCATGGAAAATGGGGTCCTACGGAACCGCCTCAGAGCACAGTGTGACCCTCACTTCTTTAGCTCCCATGGCCAGGCAAATGGTCAAACCTTAGAAATAAATTTAAATGCTCCACTAAAACCTCTGTTTTGATTTACATGTTGATTAACCAGAACATAGGACAAGTTTGTGGGCACCAAAAGCCATAGATGTGAGACATCGCTGCTGTTTTCTCACCGCCCGGTTTGCTCTCCCCCATCCTCACCTGACCAAGCTCTGAGTGTGCTGCCACACCAGGAGTGCTCCACAGCTCCAGCTCTTCTCAGGGGTGGCATCATTCCTGGCAGGACACCTCTTCCTCAGGCTGGATGCTGCCTCCACAAGGGCCCAAAGAGCTCCTGCCTTTCTGCAGCCAAGATCACCTCCTCACACAGGACCACCGTGCTTCGTGCATCCGACGCATCTCAGAATTTGGGAGGATGGTGCCACAGGTGAAGGGACCCTTCAGAAGCTTCACTGAGCTCCTCCTGCTCCCTCTGCTGAGGGAGCACCTTTCATCATTCTCACATCTCACAAAGCATCATTCTCACAAGAAAGGAATTTTGCATAAGTTAATTGTCTCAATCCACTTTGTGAATTAAATTAAATTGGGATCACCAAGCACATACTGTCAGCTTAGCTTCAGGCACCTTCACCTTAAGATAATTTCTAACAGCAAAGGATGTCTCAAACCATGTGGCTGTTAACACCCTTCAAATCGCATCAATGGCTAAGGAAAAAACGAATGTAAAACTTCTTCATAGGTGAAGCTTCATCTTGTCCCATTTAACAAGGAAGACACGAATGATACCATTGCTCCTTTTCATATTAATTGGCAGAAATTATCTTTATTAGAAAAATGAATTTTTCATATATTTACAATTTTTACATCATGTTATACTTGGCACATGTGTTCTTCCAAATAGTTATATACATTTCAGTACACACAGACATTCAAGTCCCCCATTCCCTTAATGTTTTTCTACATATTTAACAAAAAATGAACACAATACAATTTGTAAGACAACCATAATAATTATATATTTCTCTATCATAAAAAGTTTGAAGCAAACGTTTTTTTTTTTTTTTAAGATATGTTTCAAAATATTTATACAGTATTAGCACTCAGTCATGCACTGGGTTAGAATATGGTCAGGGTGAACTGCAGTGAGACAGTATGTGAACACGGGAGAGACGCGTGTGAACCCAGCTCCTCCACACTGCACTGGGCGCTCCGGGGCAGCTCCAGCCCCCCAGGATCCCGCAGGAAGGGACACAGGGTGCAGGGGGAGCTGGGTGTTCACGTGTCTGCGCCACACAGCAGCTGAAACTGCGTGTCTTAAAACTCATTTCACTTCGCTGAACCTAGCTAATAAAACAGGCAGTAATTGGAATGTCGAAACTAGATTTTAAATATTCTCTTTTTCCCCAAACCCTTTCTTTTGAAGAATCCATTAGACTGTGAATTTTATAATGAAATTCTGGATTCTCTTAAAAATAAATTATTTTATGGTTAATTCAATTTCACCAATATTCTTTTATTTCTACTCTAACATCCCGATTTATTTCCCCAGGTGTTAAGAGCTCTTCAAATCTTTACTATTCTTTGCTAGTAATTGGAAATTTGTGACTTACCCTTCGGTTTGGAGTATGAGACTTTTGAGAGTGTTACAGCAAACTGCACTAGTAAACAACAGAAGTGATAGGCTTTTTAGTTTACTGCCTATGGAATCCAGTCGTTCCAAGATCTCTGGTAAAGTTTTATT
This sequence comes from Machaerirhynchus nigripectus, assembly GCA_013397975.1. Classification (NCBI taxonomy): domain Eukaryota; kingdom Metazoa; phylum Chordata; class Aves; order Passeriformes; family Dicruridae; genus Machaerirhynchus; species Machaerirhynchus nigripectus. Next base: position 507,184 of record VZRQ01004251.1, read on the forward strand.
TTCAGCATGCAAATTTCTCCTAGTGCAATGCAGGTTAGTGCTCCATGTAATCAGTACAAACTATTACACCTGGAGTTCTTTTCCCCCATAATATTCTTCCAACTGTATTAGTAACTAATTTTCTTTATGAGCAAAATCCTAAGTTAATACTGTGAATTCTCATTTTCTTGGTTACATTTCATTTTTCATAGTTCAACTGCAAATAACTTCTAATCAAACTCAAAACAACAATACAATACTTGAAACTGTTAATAAATTATTGTAGAATCTTTGTCACAATACTGGATTGCTTTCTTGCCCCTCATTCTCCCCAAAAACTTTATACATATACATATTTATATATAGCTTATATATGTATATGTACAAAAACTGATCAGGACAACACATTAAACTGACATTATTCAAGTAAACAGGTAAAAAATGTTTTTCAAAGTGTAATTTGAGATTTTAAAATATTCCTGGTGGGTTTTGTTTAGCAGCACAGAAGTATTAGTGTTTCATCTAAGCCCACAAATATCCTTAAACAGGATGAAAGGAAGCACAAAATGCCCTTTAGGTTTAGTGTGAATTTGAACCTGATGAATTAAAATCAACATGATTAACTCACAGGGGAAGTGCTTCTGAGACCCTTAAATGTATGGATGCAAATTTTGCATAAAAATGAAGTAATGAGTTAAGAATCAGGTAGGAGTTTGCCTAACACATTAATGAATTCTGCTTTTGCCTCCTGGTTTCAGCAGGGAAGGCACGAGATCCACTGTGCATGTGGGTGGGAGGCGTGAAGACAGCGAGATCAGGCTGCTCTTCATCGGTGCAAAATGGACGTTCTGAAATGAGGAAGACTATTTCAAAATATTATACCTGATATCAAGTATAAACTGCAAATAGCTCTGACTGAAACTGCACTGGTTTCCTTCCTGGCTGCACACAATTTTGCATGGTGCAATTTCCAAACCTTTGCAACATGAGGTTTGGTTGGAGACTTTCAAGATCTGAGTGTGAACCGCACTAAGGATCTGCTCTCCCATCACTCCCTCACACATCCCTATTTAAGTCAAAAGGGGTTTTGTCCACATTTGGAATCCAAACCTAGACCAGGTAATAAGCTGAGCAAAATTTTCTTCCTGGAGATGAAGAACTTGAAACCAAGTTCTGCTCCGAAACACACCTGCAATGAGCAGTAGACAAAATCTGACCCTACAGTATTCAGTGTTTCTTCGTTAAGGTGGAAAATTCATAATTATCCAACACTCCCTTTCAGAAAAAGCTCAGGAATTACTTCCAACAAATGATTCCAAGGTATTTTTTGTTATAAGTTTTAATTAGAGCAGTATAAATTTAGAGAAGAAGCCTAATCCCACACTCATCCCTCAGTGGAAATCTCCACATCACCAGTACTAGGAAGCACAAAAGCCCGTGCACGGAGAGAACTGATTGTGCCTTACCCACCACTGCTGAATCCTGCCTGGCGTGCAAAACCCATTTTGGAACCTGCCCAGTCTGCATGGGAGAACAAGGGGGCGGCCACAGGTGCTCACACCGGCCACTCTTCCCTGGGAATTTTGTTCTGGAGGGATCCTTCCTCAGCTGCCTTAGGTAACAAGTTGAAGGACCAGATGTGGATCACATGAGCTGCCACTGAGTTTAAGGTCAGTCACCTGGGCCTCTCTGGCCAAGAGTTTTCAAACCAGTATGAGAAGCCATCCTTTTCCTAGGGCTTGGTTATTACAGCAAGCAGCGATTCCAGCTCTTTTGGGCAGGAACTCTCTTGACACGTTTTCATGTGTCCGAGCACAAAGTAATCCTGACCCCAACAAGTCCTTCAGCCCCTTCTGTAACAGGTACCAAACACTACAATAAATGCTGCTAGAGGATTTCTAGATGTGGGAGGTTTGGAAAGGAGAGAAGAAAACCACTTAAAATGATGCGCTGCTGGAATGCATCCCACGGCTCTGGGAGATTACTCACGCATGACTGGGTTGGAAGGTGTATGCACGCACGCCTGGGTATACTGTATATATATTTAGGTTAACAAGTTTAAACTATTAATAAACAGCATCTTATGGTATTTGGTAATTAAAATATCAGGTTTGTGTCATTCAAAATAGTGCAACCTACATAGCAATATACAGGAAAATTACACACATTGTTCCTATTACCATTAATATGCTTGTGCATATCAAGATAACAGGATACCCTTTTCCATAGGATTAACCATTTGCATATTTAATTGTATTCTTTGGCCCATTTTCCTGTGAAACCTCGTATGAAAACGTAAAGACTTTGGCTTTAAAAGAAAAAGAAAACTCCCGCTTTTTCAGTTACTCTCAGAAACAAGTAAATTACTTTAGTTAAATATTACCATCTCCTCCAGAAACTGCAGACCACTGTCACCNCCCCCCCCACTAGTGTGGCTAACTGTGAACCCCCAATTTCTTTTTATTTTCACTTTTGAAGATCATTTACACTTCTTTTGTTGCACAGCACATCCTCCAAAAGTGTTCTGGACTCCTCTAATCTTGTCCCAGCTGGGAACAAGGAAGGTCCCCGTCCCCAGGAGCGCGGAAAGGCAGAGCAGCCTCCTCAGGGCCTTCAGCTGCATCACTACAAGTCCAAGTTCAGGGTTTGCAGTGTGAGACAGAAGCCAAAATACATTCCCAAAAGGTTTTTGCCATTAAACACCATTATTAAACGGGCTCAGGAAAAAAATTATCAGACAAAAAGAATGCTGTAGTAATGATGTAACACAAATCTCTTCAAAGCAGTTATTCTTATGTACTGCAATGCACAAAACAAATTTAAAAATGTAATCTCATAATGCATTTGCTGAGAAAAACATATCATTTCTTCTAATAGTACCGGAAGTGCAAAACAAGACATTCTCCATTAAAATTTCATGTCACTGTAAATTTTACCATTTTCCCACATTAAAGCTTAGTACCATTTCTGAGAAGTGAGGAAACTTTCATCAATTCCCAAGCAAAGTATCATCTCACTTGGAACTTTACAGTGCACTGAATAAGTATCACAATATTTACTGGTATTTATTTTCACAGTTTTCTAACGTGCACAGAAATATAATTTTTGAAATATATTAGTGAAAACAAATACTAATACAAAAGGGAAAGGACAAAACATCTAGGAGTATAACTGCTTATCACCACTACTTTTTAAGAGTTGGAGAGTTGAACCATCTCTCTTTTAAATATGTAATAGTATATTTAGTGTGGTTATCTATTAATAAAGGTATTGCATGACAATGTTACAGCATGGCTATATTCTCTACTAATTTAGCCTTGTTTTCAATACAGGTAAAGAATTAAGCAAAAGGAGTAAAATTGTCATTTAAGCGCAAAACAACAAAAACCTGGTAAATAGTGAGGTAACTTATTTTTACTTATATTATTTCTGGTTCTTAAATTATAGATATGACAAAATCATCACAAAATCTGCAGTGGATTCTTACAGCTGTTAGAATGGCAGAAAATAAAAAAAAAACAGTTTCAATCATGGCAGATACATTCTGCAGTATGGAACAAAAAAGCTCATGATCCCACGAGGAGAACCAAGTGCATTTTCACTGCATTGCAGGGCGATGCACACCTGTATTCCTGGCTTCCAAAGTTGCAGGACTTTGGAAGAGCACATATTGTTAGAGCGCATACTCTGTACACAGGTCGAGAGAAGCAGGGGGAAAAAAAAGTTAAAGCTTGAGTGAGGGAAATAAATGAAGAGCTTATTTACAGAGAGTGCAGTAACCCTCCCCAGCAGGGCAGGACTGCAGCTCCCCTTGAGTCGGGCAAAGACACCAGAGAGCACAAGCAGCCACCTCCCCTCTGCCAGACACTGCTGTGACACAGGAATGGGGGTGAGCATGGGAGCGGCTCCACGACAGCTGAGGAACTCGACAGGAGTTTCACACCACGTACAGTATGTGCACATCAGACAGAGACTCTGCGTGATCAGAAAGATGGAAGAGACAGGACAATCGAGAGGCTACTCCCATTTAACCACAGCTTCACAGGTGACTCCAGCCAGAGCACATCGAGCCTTTCCTCTATCACACCATGTTCCTGTCTGTACTCATATCCGTATCACCAAGAAATACACAGCTGTGATTAAACTGAGCTCCCTCAAATGCTGACATGTTGCCAAGACACTTAAATAAGACAGTACAGGTGAGTTTGGGCAGGGAAATGGCTCGTATCATAAGTCACACTTTGAAAGGCCTTTATGTTCTTTCAGAAGTTCCTTCAGCACTGCTAAGTTTGGAAGGCTCAGCTCTCAACAGGAAGGAAGTTTAGATTAACAACAAAAAAAAAATCATTGCTAAGAAAATAATTTAAGTCTATGTCTGGAAAACTGGCTTTATGTTGCAAACCAGACTGCCCTACACAGGAAAGGTATCTGCTTTAAAAGGACTTTTGAGTTAAGATAGGACCAGAGCTGGGAAAGTTTAGCAAGGAAATGTACGACATTCATCTTGAAAGAAGCACACAATGTGATGATTAACACTTGACACAATCTAGCCAAGCCACAGGATAATTATTCTTTTATATTACCTAGGAGAGGTTTTTTTCATAGAAGTTCTGTTTTCACTAGGTTTTAGATATCAAACCTCTTAAATGCAATGTAAAACAACAAAAAAAATTCACCTCTTGAATTCTTCCTAAATCCAGGCAGATTCTCAGACCCTTAGATTTGAAACACAATTTCTGTTCTACACTGATAAACCCATCAAGGGAGGGAAGAGTATCAGAATCTTTCCCATCTCTAAGCTGTATATGCTACACTGCAGAAATATGAAAATAGCAAGTTATTCCACAAGGAACAGATTCTGACACTTTTCTTCCATACTGGGTAGTCACATGGTATGAAGCAAATGATTATCTAGCTATGCAGGGGGTACTGCAAACCCCACAGAAAAGCCTATTTGCATGAGCACAGGAACCCATAACACCTCCAAGGCTGACACTGGTACTCACTTGCAGATTTACCTGGCAGATTTTGGAGGCTGGGGACAAAGAGACCATTGCTTTTCTAAGCCCACCTAACGGAGATATCTGAGTTAGCAGCCTGCACTTTCTGAAAGGTTAACAGAGAGGGGTAATATCTTTCTGAACACATCCCCCACATAACTGCTCCCAAGCCCTCAGTCCTCTGAACTTCCATCCAGAGGGAGCTTGCTTTCTCTTGCTTTCTCTCTCTCTCTCTCCCCACTGGTAACAAAAGAGCTTAGCCTTCCAGCACAGAAACCCAAAGCTACACACACAGCTCCAGCCTTTGCTTCCTTTAAAACTGTAAAAAAAGACTTCCTTTCATCAGGAAAAATAAACCACACCTGATTTCTCTTGTGAGCCTTATTTCACCTCTTAAGTGTTCCTGAAAGACCATAAAGAGACATGTATTTATGAGATGCTGCCAAAACACAGTGAGCTGGCGGTGATTTCATTTGTTTGTCAACAGCACTCTTTCTCCTAACCAAGCTTCTTAGATAGCAGAGTAATGAATTCTGAGCAAAAGCTGCAAAAACATTAAATTAAATTTTCCAGAAATGCAAGAGCTCTTAATTTTCCTTAATTTTATCTTATATGTTAAAATATCTTATTTCCATGCTTTTAAATTAGGGGGTGGCTACACTGTTCTAAGAAACACAAGCAAAACACAAAATCTATTTGAGAGGAAAAAAAGGAAAATTTACTGTGGTGAAAAGGGAAAGACAAAAACATGAAGAAATTCTACAATATCTTTAAAAGAGAAAAAAAGCAAGAGGCAGGTATGTCTAGGTAGCTGTTTTTACCTCCATGTACCTACTGCATTCCTCAGCAATTCAATATCCTGCCTCCATAAAAGGTGTCATCCAGGAGCAGTGTAACTCTACAGGACATGCTACCAAGAATGGCCCATATCATTTACAGCCTGATTCAGTTCCAGCTGGAGTCACAGGAAATCTTGGTGATAGGAATGACCAACAAACTGCTAGAGCTGTAATCAGGAAAATGTAACAAGTCACCAGCACCATCCAGAAAGGTACAGAAAGGATGGCCACTTATGCAGGAAGATTCTTTTCTCCTCTTCAAGTATAGCAGCAGCTAGAGTGAGAGAGAGGGAAATACAGAAAGTCTTGATCTCAGTTTAATTGAAAGTCAGTGCAAATATATCAACAAAGCTCAGGCAAAATGCAGAATTCCACGCGCTCTACGGCTGAGCTTCACAAGCTGTGGCTTGTGGCTCTGTTGAAGATTTTTCTTCAACTTCTCAGCTGCTTCTTCTTTACACGAGCACATCTGCAACCGCACCGGCTACTGCCTACAGCCCTGCCTCAGCTCTCCTTCCCCTTTATCCACTCGGATTTACTCCAACACCAAAACAACAAATGCATGCAGACTCTTACTCCCTCTACTTTCAGTATCTGGTGGGGTTTTTTTCCTCCTTTATGGCAGCATCTTATATTTCCATGTGAACAACTGCTGTGCAACATTATCAAGTCTTCCCTCTGCCTTTTTATTTTGGTTATGGGCAGGTGGTTGTACTGAATATTGCAGATAATAATAATAAATCTCTACAGTCACCAGGAATCTGCTCAAATCAGAAAACGCAAACACTGCAATATATTTCATTGTAGCTAATTTGCTTGTACATTTCACAGAAAGATAAATCCACCTGGGTTGAGGATGTTTACAACTGAATCTCAAGAGAGAACATGTAAATGGGAATTTTTCTTTCCCACAACTTCACATACAGTACTTGTATAAATATTGAATTATGTGTGTCTGGTTAGATAGAGATGATGATACAAAAGACTTGGACTGATCAACAAATACTTTGAGAGCTTTATGATGATGTGAAAGACAAGAGCCACCACTGAGTTTTATGATTTACTTGGTAAAATGCTCAGTAACTTCCATGGCAGGATTTGGCATGACATCAGCAAATATTTTATCTGCTGAAACACACCAGATAGTTCAAAACACTTCAGATTTTAGTTAATATACTATGATTTGGATTGGATACTAAAATTTGCCTGAAATATTTTTATTATACTCATTACAACATTACAGCTACAGTGCATTTGCCTTCCTGTAGACTTAAGAGCAAAGCATACTTGTGTTTTGGGGAAAGGTTTGGGTTCATGACTAGTAGTGTTCATCCCACAGACATCCTAACCCTGCTTAGGTCACACAACTATTCCTAAGAAATCTGAGTCTCTCTAAGGGCAGGTAAGGAACTTCTCCAATAAAAACTCTCTCCAGTGAGGAACCAGAAAGCATCCCATGTGAATCAGGGCCAATAATTATGACCAAATGTTGAATAAAGAACACCCAAAACGTATTTTTACTTGAACTGCATAGAGGTACTCATAGATATGCTTTCTGATCATACTTACAATAAAGTATACTGAGATTTTTGGAATCTGGAAAGAGACTTGGAAGCCCAAATCTCATTACATTTCATTCCTTAAAAAATATCATCCTTCACCATCACGGTGAAGATACAAATACATTTGCAAATACCAAGAACTCATTCTGGACTTTGATAGTCAAAGTCAGTTTAAATCTCTTTCATAAAAAAAAAAAAGCTGTAAACAAAATACAAGAAGCTTTATTTTGACTATACCTATGCATCACTTATCTCCCATTTGCAACTCTGCTCTGCAGTATGCTGTTCTAAATTAAACACCTTGCATACTGCACCTCTGGCATGCAGATGCCTCAATTATAGCTGACAGGCACGATTCTTCTGAAAAGAGTTCCAGCTTAGAGAAAAGCTAGGGTAATATTCACATTTTCCAATTCACAGTGGTAATGGTTTCCCTGCTCACTGTTCTTCAGTGAAATGGAGGGAATAATGCTAGAATAATCTAAATTTCCTCTACACAAAAATCCTAAAGCAATTCTCAGAGTAGCAGGAAAATGGGAGAGCACCACCTCAGGAACACTTTCAGTAGTTAAATGTATTAGCAATTATATTTACTTCTTTAGTTGAAAATAAATTTACAGCTGTAGACTCCTCTCCTGAAAGGCTTCCTCTCTTCCCTTTCACGCTCCCTTATGGTTAAAATCTAGTGGTTTTTTTTCTTCCAGTGAGGGTTAGGAGGGGTGTGTAGCAGACATTTTATTTGTGAAATAATCTGATTGACATTTATAGAAGGAAAAGTCATATAACAATGCATCCCTGTTACGTGAATACCTTTGTATTTCAGTGATTATAAAGATACTGCTTCTTAGTTATGCGTGCATATATTCAGTTTATATAACAGACTTGATTGGAGAGGTTAGAAAAATGGTCTGATGTTCAACAAATATGCACAATATTGTGGAAGGAAGAAATCCTTCCAAAGGTGTTAATCCTTCTCTGTGTATGCAAATAAATGGTACCACGCTCCTCACTGATCACACTGAACTTATGGCTGTCGGTGTTTGATTCTGTATTAACAGCTTTAATACTACTAATATACAATTAATTAGTTGTCACTAATACACTATGAACAAAGAACTACAGTGCGTTGGGGTTTGGTTTGGGAAGTGAAGGAATAAAAGAAATACTATACAGCCCTGAGTAATCACCAGTAAGGGGCAAATGCAAACTTACGTACACATTAGGCCTCAAGGTTACTAATAAAGTCCACAGCTCCATAGTAAGTGCCATATAGTGATATCTAAAAATATATACTCTGGATTAGGCAGCTGTGAAATTTCTGACAAGATTACTGCAAACTTTTCAATGAACTTACTTTGAAATGGTAAGTGCATGTGCAATATAAGAAAAGCATTTGTACATGAACATTACCCAATATGCATGGGGCTTCCTTTTGGTACACAGCAGTTCACATGTTTGGGGTTACTGCCTTCCCATCTACTGTCTGTCAGTCTAGAAGGAACATATTAATTTTGTGCTAACACACTGTATTTTACTCAGTAAGGTCCTGGGGTTTGGGGTTTTCTTCAATTATTATTTGGCTTTGAAAATTATTATGAAGCTAAAATATATTTTTGGAAGTCTTAGCTTTCTGTTCTCTTTTAGAGTCTTACTTTTGAATCTGTGCAAATGCATCCCTATTTCTTGTTGTCTGTGTCATACTACATGCATACCATATTGCTTATCCAGTACTAGAAAATCATTAAACATTTCTAAGGACAAAAATACATTGAATGATACTTAGCAACATAAATTAGAATAACCGAAATAGTAAAATAATTAGGTACAAAACAGCATAGTTGCCAACATATATTGGGGCTATTTCAGTACAGCTTGCCATTTATATATAAAGCATACATAAATGGCTATTTTTTATCCTTTTCAACAAGACATATTTTAAAAGGATTGTTCAGAGCATACCAGTTTACCTATTCATGTACAAAAGTACATTGGGAAAGGGAGAGGTTTACGTGTCATTTACCAGAGCAGGATACTGTTAAAGGAAAAATTCTCCCTCTAAGATGATGGCAACTATTCTTTCCCTATAGATAAAGTGTTCATGGAAAATTTAAACATCTGATTCAATGCTAGGCCTTTTCTTATACACACGTGTATTGCTACAGGAATTTAAAACCCTTGGAGTTGAGTACAAGCTATTCCTATTTGCAACATAAGGCAAAACATGCTCTGAAATGTACATGTCATTATGGATCCGACCATCCCTGGAAGAGTATGATGCTGTAGACTGTATGGATGACCTTAAATAATTATCATTTCTTCCTCTTGTTGGCAATGAATGTTTATAAAGATCAGCTGGACTTCGCCTAAGAGATAAATGCTGGTCATCGCGATAGTGCAGGAAGGGGTTATCATCCGAGTGAACAGCATACAGGGACTTGCTCCGCTTACTGTCCTCCAGAGCATGAGTTAAAAGTGAGGCCTTGTTGCTCAACAGTTTGCTTGAGGGAACACTAAACATGCTTGCATATGGACTACTTTGAAGAAATTTCTCTCTTTCTTTCAAGCTTATACTACGAGAAGGTCTTCCAATATCAATTTCCCTGGACTTATCAGCGATATTATCAAAAGAGTGTTGCCTGCTAATCCTCAGTTTATTCTTTCTATGATATTGCAGAGCACTACTTTGTGACCAAGTACGCTCATATATTTCTTCAGGAAGTGATAAGTTCGTTGTATCCTGCAGCATCTGATCTTCCTCAATATCATAGAGGTTCCCCATCCGCAAGCATGCATCGCATTTATAGGGAGACCTGGTCGTGTAGTGTCCCGCGTAAGTGGGCATGTTGGAGAGACAGCTCCTGCAGTGGGTGGAATTCTGTCTGTACCTGTCACTCATGTCACCTAGGGAAGCATTTTTTTCTTTGAGAGTGTAGTGCTTTGCATAAAGTTTATACTGGTCATTATTTGGAAGACTGTCTTCGTTATGTGATGGAGTCCTGTTAGCTTGTTCAGCTTTCCTGAAGTTGTCATTGTGATCTTGGTAAACGTCAGGAAGCTCTACAGTTTCTGGAAGGACAATGTTTTCAATGTACTGAGGTGTGTCCAAGCGGAATCCTGGCTCCTTGTCCCCATCAATTGTGTAGATTTTATCCCGTGGAGAGCCCTGTTTGGTTTTCAGATATGTCAGTTCCACTTCACTACAATCTTTTGGGTATTTTGATGCTACTGTCCTTTTTTTAAAATTGTCCTTGGTTTTGTGGTGCTTGTTGTTGGTTTCAGCTTCCATGTGGCAAGTAGCTCTGCTTGATGTCTCTGATACATCTGAATGGACAATCTCTTCAGGAAGGTATCTTTGGCTTTTCAGTGAAAGCTGCCTGTTTTCCTCTGACCCGTTTTCTCTCTGGGAACCTTGGCCCTGACGTACAGATTCTTGACGTAAAGATTCAACAGATTTCCTCCAAAGCTGCCTGGGTCTGGAGTTCACTTTTGCTTCTGTTGTTACTGCAACTTCTACTGTATTTGGATTGGACTCGTTCAGTGTGAGAGGATGCTGCCCTTGGAAAACATAGTTGTTCAGATTGTCCTTGTGTCGACTGCCAGGAAGCGTCTGCAGTTCACTTATGTTGTCACCGAAAAAGTTGTCCTTTGTCTGAAAGGATCTGTTATCAGCAAATATCAAGTTTCCCTTATCCATGACCATGTCCATAATCAAAGAACCCCTCTGAATAAAATCAGCTGTTCTTTTGGGAGAGTCAATTCTTGAAGGATTGATATTGGTCATGTTTTTCGCTGTTCGCAGCAGTTTTAACATGTTGGTTTGGGAATTGGTCAAAGAAAAGTCAGGAGACTTCTTTTTCTCCTCAATGTGTACTCCATGAATGCAACTGTAAATACCCTGCAATATGAGTAATATAAAACAAATTAAATCACTAGATACAACTTTTTAAAACTTCCATTTTAATTTTAACTAGCAAAAAAGAACAATTAAACATTTTTTATCCAACTACTGGAAAGATTAAAAGTACATCTCTATCTTTTTATCATTTCCTTGCATTGAAATGGAGGAATATTTTTTGCTGTATCTGTTAGAATTACAAAGAAGAAAAACTGCCAGTATTTCACAAACCAGTGGTCTGTCTTGGCCTCCTCTGTATTCCAGAATTAAAGATTAGAAGGTACCACAAAGGGTTCCCTAGTCTCGCCACAAAATGAAACTAACCTTCAGTAATAGATACTCCCTTATTTTAAACCAGTGATTAAGTTTCCCCTCTAAAAAAGCCGTAGTGGGACTATTTTACTGGAGGTTAAGGTACTCTTCACTTTACTGAAATAAAAAGGCTTCTAATCATCATATTTTAGCTTTTCTGATCCCCATCTCAATACATATGGAAAAAACTCAGCTCTTTCTAAAGCTGAATCTGAGTTAATTTTGAGCAAAAGGCTGAAGCCCATTTTCTCACTCCAACCTCTTCGGTCACTCCTGTGAGCCCAACTGACATTTCCAACCCTGTGAAATAGCAATTCTCAGACATTTACCTTTGGAATAAGTACTTTTTTTCCTGCATTGCTTAGGAGAATGGCATATAAAAAAAAGGCCAGAAATATAAAGTTCAAATGTAAAATGTGGAGGTTAGGGTGCATGTGATTTCTAGACAATCGCCAACAGAGTAGTGCAGACTATTTTTAATGTAGTTCCAAAATGGTCCAATCTACTCAACAGGGTAATTGCAGCACACTTTAAAGCAATTAGCCATTTTAGTATCATTTTCAGTTCTCCTCAGCTATATAAAAAAATCCATAAAAATCCATTACCTAATGAAAGTTCTATCTGTTTTTAAAATTTATAAAGAAAAAACTCAACCAATTTGTCAAAAATATAAGAATAAGCTCACATTTCACTTTTTTTTTTTACAAGTATCAGTTTCTTGGATATGTAAATTCCCTTTGGGTCTGGTAAAGTTATCATTAAAACTTGCCTTAGTGTTTAACCAGACAAAAATGATACTTGTGTTTGACCTTTTCTCATACAGTTTATTCAAGTTTGCTATCAAGAAAAGCTTATAAAAATATTCCACTGTATTTTTATAACTTAAAATTCTCTTGCTTAAGAAATGCACAAAGCTGAGAGCTAATGTCTCTTATCAAATTAGTATTTATTTTGTTTGGCTTTTTAATGTGGAAATTACTACATTTCCTGCATCTGAGCTCTACCATTTCTCCATCGAAATTGCCCCTTAATGTATTTGTTTTCAGCATTTGATTCCTGATTATCCTGGCTTATGATAATTCATACCCTAAATAGCCCAAAGGATAAAGACTTCCCAAGGAGTGCAAGTGCATCCTAAGCCCATTGACTACTCCAGAGCATCACACTGATGCTCTACCACATATTTCAAACATCCAGGTGGGAATAAAAGGAAGGATCATGTTTTAGGGAGGCAGTGTTTATTCTGTCTGTTGCCTAAAGGGGAAAAAATGAAAGCAGTACTGACCCTGCTGATCGAGAACAGCAGTCCCGGCCTATCTGAGCAGACTCCAGTGAAGCAGAATCTAAGTTTCCAGTAGAACAAGTGCTCCCAGACAAAGGTTATTAAGCTGAGTGCCATGGCTGCTGCAAGCATATAAAACACTCCTGCCATGTTGTCGATGTCCAGCTGGCTGCTCATGACTTCATTCTTCTCATTGTGACAAATACCAGTCAGCCACAGGGTTTCTAACTCTTCCATTTCCCCTAGAGAGAGCAAGGAGTCAAACCAGTTAAAATGCAAGAGTCACTGCTCACAGTATTCAGAAGACTTTGCAAGTTTAAAAATACAGCACCATTTAATGCTTCATTCGTGGAGCACTGCAGACTTATCTAGCCAGCAGTTGCAAATATAGCAGATTTCAACTCACAGCACCCTACTTTCAGATGTCCTCAGATTTCATAAATTACGTGGGAAGCTGGATGCTCTAGAAAGCAGAAACTGTGGTTTAGATAGAACTTTCTTCTGCTTGCTATAACTATTAGCACTTGTTACAAAGAGTGGGGTGAGTTTAGTAAAGAGCTGGGACAGGCTGTAGTGATCGGAGAGAGAACTCATCAGAGAAGCATCCTGACACTCAACCAGGCCCTTTTGTGTCCCCTCCTCTCCACTGCCCTACACTTGTTCCTCTCTGATCCACTCTGACCCCTCCCTTTGGCCCTTCCCTTTAACATCACAAGATAAATTTCACAAATTCTTGTGATTCTTCTAGAATGTGCCAGGAGAAGTTTGTTCTTTCCCATCTGATCTGTGATAACCTTATTTCTACTTTTCAGATAAGTTGCAGTGTTATGGCTGAACCTCTCCTGACACGTCTGGTCTCTGCAGTCATCTCTGGTACCTACTCCCTTTTGCTGCTGCCATTCCTGCCTCCTGGGAAGCAGCAGAAACACAAAGAGCCTCATCACGTGCCTGAAACGGAGCACTCCTGGTTCTGGCTGTGCCACGTCCTTACTGCCGTTAAAAGGCTTCATTTACTTAAAGCTAACAAAGCAAATCTGCTCCCTCTCTCCCTCACTCGTGTATTCTTAACTCTGAATCCATATTTCACTGATGAGATTTGGCCTCAGATGAAGGACACTGTCACCTAGCAGTGGTTGCTACTGCCAGCATGGTCAGAGGTGGGCAAGAAACTGCCACTGCTCCTGCCAAATTTCTCTTTTTTATTCTGCAGAATTTACTAATTTTCAAACATTTAGTGTTGTTCTTAGTGAAGCACGGCATGGGCATACAGGCCTTTTTACTTTTTTGGGATATAGTCAGCTGAGTAATTATGTTACAATTTTTAATGTCATAAACTCGATTGTTTCTAGAAAACACAGCAGGCAATGCAGAGGGCCAAAAAGGACAGTATTAGCTGTCTTGGTGTGTTTTCCAATTTAAGATAAGGCTTCAGTCTGGGGAAGAATTTCCATGGTACAAATCCCTAATCCTTAGCCAGTGATTAGGGAATATATTTTCAGTATTATAATTCAGACATCACTGGGAAAAAAAGAACAGAAAAAAATTGCTAGAAGCTATATTGACATTTCAGCTACCTTCAAGCTAGACTAGAAGATCAATGACCTGCTGTGGAAAAGCATTTTGCAGGATGGAGTACCAGGGCACCAGGAAAGCTGCAGCCCACAGATAATTTGGATGTGAGTTTCAACTGGAAATGGAACACAAGACTGTGAATGAGAAATTGCTTCTCAGAGAATGTGAATGAAAAACTGAAGTAGAAAAGACAAGTTCTGATGCACTTTAGCAAAGGAATTTCACAAATTTGTAAGAAGGATTATTCGGTCTCTAGCTAATTCCGAGTTTAATTTTGTGCTTGAAGCATGAATTGAACCTCTACATCTGCAAAAGACAATGTGTCTTCTCCCAAATTACAGTGCTCAATCTTTAAAATACCTACGAGCATCCCAAAGAAGAAAGTCAGTCCTAATGAATCTTTAAAAATCTTCTAATCCAGGACACTGGGACAATAAATTATTAATTGTAACAGTATAGATACTGCACACATAGATAATTGGGGTTCATTATTGCATTTCCATATCTTAGAACATTTGGATTTCTTTTGTTCTGCTAAACCTCAGTGGACTGTTTCCCTCGTCTCTCCTTCAAGTCCTCCCCAAGGTCTATGAATAAAACTCACAGAGGCTATAGAAGGGAAAAGAACCCAAGTCCAAAGAGAGAGCAATATTTCTGGTCTGTGCATTAGTTGCTGAAACTCTGCCAATCAGATCTCTTTACTTCCCACAGGAAAATTCGCATCTCCCATGACTGTCAGGCATCAATTTGATTTGACTGCTGTGCCCTTTCACTGTTCATAACGAAATTCACAAAGGAATTTAAACCTCTTTTTTATTACTGTTTCCTCTGTGTTCCTTTCCCTTTGGCATGTACATCTAAAGTAACTATTGATAATCCAGCAACCTTTCCAAAAACATCCCTACAGAAATGAACTCAGCTTGTTTTGAGTCAAGATAAATGACAGTGCCCTCGCAAGTAAAGAAGAACAAAGCACCCCAGAGCCTCGCAGATCCTGCTATCGCAATATCCCTTCCACAGTATCCGACAGTGACAGCAATCCCTGTTAATTAATGCCCAAAAGGAATCCACACTTTTATAGATAGCAAAGCACTGTGAATCACTGGATTGCCATATTTATGGAATGATCTTATCTGGGCATGGACATATTAGGCTGATAATTCTGGTCTCTCCATATAAAGCAGTTGCCATTTCCAGTATACATTTTTATACATGTGCATCTATATTTATATGTGTGTGTGTATGTCTGTGTGTGTGTGTGTGTACACAAAGAAACGCAGACAAAACAGTCAATAATTTCACTACAGTAACTCTTCAGCATAGCTGACCCTATAAAACTGCAAAAACGCCCAATCTTCTTATTGCTTTTCCTGCCCATTGCACTTTAAACCAGATATTCACAGAAGCCATAACATGTGTCAGCCAAAATCCTTAGGCATGAGAAACTTTTTTATCTGTGTTGTCAATTCATTCCTTATTAAAATCTGTCACTTCCAAACTTGGCCTGGAGTTTGAATTCAAAACATTGAACTTTGAGGCCAGTTATTATTTGGTTCAGAAAATAAATTAATTTAAAAGAACTAAGTCCATTTGGGGGAATTTTGTCTTTCAAATCCTTTTTGGTGGTCTGACTTGTAATCTGAATGTGTAGGGTGATGACACCTATAGCAATATATTACACTTGGCAATTGAAAGGCCAGCAATTTGTGATTACCAGGCACCAGAGAGTTCAGTCATCCCTCTGTGTGCATAATACTAATTAGCAAGTGGGAGCTCCAAATATTTCATAAAACAGACCTTGGAAATCTAAGTCAGCAACCTCAATATATATAAATGCCAGGCCTCACTGAACTGAGTGTTAATGGAGTTCAAGTCTGCACCTAATAGGGAGTTCTCAAGTTACTCATAAATATTAATCAGACTTATTTAAAGGCTTTTTGTTTTCTCTTCAGGCACTTACTAAAGAAATGTAATGCCACAATCATTTCCTACCTTCATTCATGTGTGGACTAGATTAACGTGTAAATGAACAGTTGCAGATCTCAGCAAGAAAGAACATCATGACACTGGCACAAGACCAGAAAATGAAGTCAAAATGTATTTGACAAAAAAAAATACAGTGTTTATTTTCTGTTTAACACATCCACTATCTATTTAACCTGAAAAACTCAAAAATTACTTCATGATGCCTACATTAAGAGATTTTTAAAAATTCTATAGCACTGTATCATAAAAGATCTGCTTCATTTATAGCGTGAGAATGAGCAGAAGCAAGTGCTTTAAAAATCCAGAGTTCAAGCAACGCTGAGTCTCTGCAGTATTCATTCAAAACACACTCCAATAAATTGCAACATTCCAGCTCTCTCACTGGTAATTCAACACTATTTACAATGGGTTTA
Organism: Machaerirhynchus nigripectus; assembly: GCA_013397975.1. Taxonomy (NCBI): domain Eukaryota; kingdom Metazoa; phylum Chordata; class Aves; order Passeriformes; family Dicruridae; genus Machaerirhynchus; species Machaerirhynchus nigripectus. The sequence continues at coordinate 524,024 of VZRQ01004251.1, forward strand.
GGTTACAGCACAAACAGTGCTCCGATCCCTTTGTGCTCCTCCTGGGTTTGTTCCTGGGGCTATGGAGCTCTCTGCTCCGGCTGCTATTTGCACAGAAACGTGCCAGTTGGCCATTTGGCCTGAATATCCCACAAGGGCCTTTCTTTCTACATTGTAGTATAAATTCCTCTAGCCTCTTTCACACGTTATCATCCTGGGAAGGACTGATAAACTGTCCACTGGGTCCCCCGAACAATTTTGTCACAATAAAAATTTCATTATCCAGACACAGAAATTATACAGTCTATAGGGCAGAATTACATGCTTTCCCTCATCAGGGCCCTTAGCAGGCTTTGCAGGCTGTACCACCTCTCCCTGGTGCCCAGCTCCCACACACTCTGCCCTTTTGCAGCCTGTGTCACTGTCTCCTGAGATGTGCCAGTTCTCTGGGATTACTTTAGGGGGGTTACTGGCCTCCCCAGATTCCTTTTGTTTCCATGGAACACAGGCACCTGCAACCACCTGAGCACTGGAACCCCCAGTGCCAGGTACACCTGCACCAAACTGCCAGGCCCTTCAGCTGTGTCAGCAACTGCAGCTGCATGGGCAGTCACCCACCCCTGACTCCAAAAAACATTGCCTTTCAACTCTCATCAGTGAGAGTTGTCTGGAAAAGTCTCCCGTACATTGTGCTGTCTCACCCACTGCAGCCGTCCCCGCTACGCGCAGTCTGCACATCCCACAGGAGCGTGCCTGGGCCGGACAAGGGAAGGATGCCCTGTCCCAGTGGGGAAAGCAGAGCTGCAGCCCAACACCCTGGCTGCTTTGCGGGTTAAGTACAGCAGACCTCTGGTGTCAGCACTTCCCTGGGACTTGCATAAGGCACAGGCCAGGAGCAGGTCACCGGCAGGAGATCACAGCGCGTGTTTCAGAGCAGAAGGTGCCAAAGGAGCTGGCTGCTGGTGACAGTGTCAGGGGCGGTGGCTCTCGTGCAAAGCGCTAACCCGAGGTTCAGCCTGAGCAGTCAGCACAGCAAACTGGCATGCACTGAGTAAAGATGATGAACAGGAGGGTTAAATATATATATACACTCACACTGGTCAGATGTAGGGCATCATCTTCAAAAGACCCTGGTGGTACTAACAGAATCATCTGCTTATTCAGGCTGGACAAAAGGCAGTTTTCAAATTTAGGGACAGACTGTTCCGTGCATACCCTGGTGAGAACTCCCCCTAAGTGACAGAGGATGAGGGCAGCACCCCACCACTTGGGGACCCTAAAATAAAAGGGTGTTCCCTGAATAGCGGGGTCAGCAGCCAAATGGGTTGATGTGCATTTGGTTCAATAAGCTCATCAATTCCAATTTGACCCAGTTATATGATCCATACAGAATGTTTCAGAGAAAAGATTATATAAAAGCACAGCAACGCATCAAATTCAGCCTGGATCACCCAAAACAATCTCTCTTATTCTTATTTTCTGAGTTATTTCCCCCTGTAAAAATAGCAAGAGGAACACAGATGACTGACAGCAATAAACTTACTGTGAGCTAATGACTTCACTCTGCATGTCCCCATTAGTTAAGGATGAATTAACAGAACTGCTAAGCACGACTTTCAATATTACAATCCCTCTAACACTTGTTCAACTACACAAACGCCCTCCACTTATACACTCACACTCTTCAGTCACATTTGTTCCACCCACTGCTTAAGGAGGACACTAAATATATAAACAGAAAATCACTGTGATTGTGGGTGTATTCTGCCTGAGCAGCACACACTGAAAATATGTCCTTATAATCACATACGTATTTCCTTCTTGGGCTTTAACAGCCCGTGTGAGTCACACTGCTACACTTCCTTATAATCTAGACGCCGATTTGGAGGGCTTATGCTAAAATATGAAAAAAATAGCTAAGAGCTTTCCCCTTCCAGATGTGAGGGGGAAAATCTCATTTCCACAGTTACCTATTACCCCTAAGGAGTGGGAAGCAATTATCCACCCAGGAAAACAATTCTTAGTGTACTAAGCTATCCTAAAAGCACATAAAGATTAACCAGAACTGAAAATTATTAGGAAGGGATAACAGACTCTGTGGAAACTCAAACCAGAACCAGTTTTCTTCTTTATGTCCCTGAGTATCTAATTGCTTTAAAGTTTGCAGCTTTAAGGGTTAAGGGCTTAATACAACTACACCATCTGCCCTCTTTTCCTGGAGATCTCTTCCCACACTGTCTTTTGAACTGAGCTCTTAATCTGCAGGTAGTGCAATACATTGCAAATACCTCAGACGAAGAGATCCATAACTTGGCCAGCTGGCTGGTATTCTCCACTCCTCCCCAAAACTGCTCTCTTTATCCAGCTGTTCTGTTCCGTGTATCCAACCATTTCTGCTGCCATGAGTGTTTTATCCCCCATTCTCCTGCATGCCTCATAGCTAAAGGCTCCTTGCTGTCTTTCTCTCCATCCCATGCACACTCTGAAACCCTCTTGCGCTCTTAATTCCAAAGGAGCTTTGTAATTTGTAGTTCAATAATCTCATCTTCTCACNAGAAAGAGAGAGAAAGAGAAAGCTAAATTCTCCTCACTTTCCACGCACCAGTCGTTCTACACCAAATCCCAAAGACATGATGCCATGGGCTTCAGAAACGATGCCTCCCAAATGATTTTGCAGGATATTTTTAGAAAAAGTACCGCTCTTTAAATGGCACATGCAGCCCGAGCCAGAGGAGTATCAGCAACACCTGGGCCTGCAGACAGCTGGCCTGCAGATCCTGCTCTAGGAGGCCGAAGGAACACGGCTGCCTTCCCCAATGATGCGTACAGACCTGCTGAACCCCACAGGCTGGGCCTGAGCCTTCACCCCGCCGTGCTGGCAGAGCTGCGTGCACACACAGTGACAGCTGCAAGGTAACACGCTGGTGCTGGGCACGTCAGCCTGCCCAGCTGCTCCTACAGAGGTGCAGAAAAGCAATCAAAGCACGGATCATGCGATTCCTCAGCGCATGGCATTTCTGTTCTGACACATTCCTGTGCCTGTGGGCGGAAGATCCAAACAAAATGATGGTGCTGTTTCTTAGCAGCCGTATCATTTCAGTTGCTTTTGAACTCCTGGGTGCTTCTATTTCTCAACAGAAGATTGAGAAATTGTCTTCTGTGTCTCAGTAGAAACGTTTTTACTTCTCTGTTAAAAAACAACGCAAGTTTCATCTTGTGACCACAGCAAGATTAAAAAAAGCAGCACAACTTCCTCTGGGCTTTACAGAATCATCCCAATGATCAACAATCTTAAACAAAGCTGAAGATGCTAATCATCAGCTCATAGCTTTTGCAGATAATGAGATGTGCTGTACAGACAGTAAGATGAACGCAGCCAGAAATTCACTAGCAATGCACTTCACTCATATCCTTTACACAAGAAAAAGCAACTCCCAACTCTTTATGTTAAAGAGATTCAATGTTCCGAAGCAATTAACCTTATACTAACAAATGCATATTCATCTCAACTCCCCATGAGCAGGGCTATGTATGGGAACTTGCACAGACCAAGGGATGAAACCTTTTGAGCATAATTATACTTCTGAGACAATTAAGTAGCTATTCTTTAATCTCTTAAGCAACTCATTCCCATCCTTCTTTCCTCTGTCTCGTCTTCTTTGTTAGAGTAACAAATTTGGCATCTTGTGGCCTTCTTCCTTACACTGAGACTTCAGAGCTGCTCTCACAGTGGGATTGATAATTGTTGGTGTAATTGGTCCACCCAGCAGAACTATCCTCGGGATGGGAACACTATTCACATAGAAACATATATAAACCAGCTAGTCAAAGCTTGAAGCTATCCCTAGGGCAAGCCTACATCCCTCTGTATTCAGTTATTTTTTTTCCAGTGTCAACAAGATTAAAAAGAGGGTTCAAAGTCATTGGCTCTAACGCAGAAACAGCACCATGCTTTGAGAAGTATGAAAAGACATCCCTGAATGAACAAGCAATGAATTCTTCAGTTCGATGTTTGACATCAGCAAGGAGGAGGGAAGAGGTTCCTATCCACTGCAAAAAAAATTCATTTCAGTGTGGAAGTGAACTGGCTTAGACAGGAGAATGATATGGAAGCAGCAAGGAAAAATCAAATGAGAAAAATCACAGGAGAAAGACACATGCAGAGGAAATTGGAAGCTCTAAACTACATTTCAAAAGGCCATTTCAGTACTAGGTAAATGTAAAATAGGATGAGATCACGGCTTTTTGTATGTGCAATCAGATATACTTTTAAATAAATTACTTATCCAAGTCTATAGTATAATCCAAAAAGGTTTTTTCTCTTATTAACATAATATTCATATAAAGAAATTGTGTTTGTTGAACTCATTAGAATGTTTTTTTCTTATAGTTATGAAACTCATTAGGTTTACAATCATTCATTGAAATTATTCCAGACTCTGATGAATGCCCTAATACATATACTGAAGAATAATTCAATACTACTTGGGGCTCTGCTGTTTTACAGGCTTAGTCTTTGGGAGTAATATATTCTGCAGAAGCTATACATGTGAAAGAAGATTTCTGCCTTCATTTGTGTTTGCCTGTTTACTTAAACAATCTCATTCAGGCTCCACTGAGGCTTTCCCAGGAGTACCATCTTAAGATGAAACTTTCCCCCCAACCATACTTGCTTTTAGTCTAGAGAACTTCAAAGAGATTTTTAGTGATACAGCAAAGTGATGTTGGTCTGAACTCTGGGTTCATCCCTTCTAGTTCAGCAAAACAGAGTTATGTAAGTTCACAGCTAAAAAGATTACCCATCGAACTACTGAAGTTAGACATGGATTACAAAATCAGGTCGTGCTAGTTCCGGGCAATTACTCTTTACATTTAATTTCTTGGTGTTTAGTTCCAGTTCACCTGCAATGTACTTTGTAACTCAGTAGAAGAAATCTCATTATTATGGCTTTTTTGTTGATTTTTTTTCTTCCCCCCCCCCCC
>VZRQ01004251.1:529009-563546 GCA_013397975.1 Machaerirhynchus nigripectus
TGGGGGAAATGCAAAGGTAGTTGGGGTTTTTTTGCCTGAATGGTCACCTAGGCGGGTGACACAATAAAGTGAGACAAGGTATCAAACAGTTCTGGGACTAAAAGAAACATACCTACAATAATTTCTACACATCATATATGTCCAACTACAATTCTCTTTACTAGTGCCCACACTATTTTCTGAACAAGTTCAGGGATCCTTTACAGAGAAAAGTAATGTTTTAGCATTCATGGGTTGTTCAGAGTAACTTCCAATGGTACTGAAAAAAATGCCATAAATGTATTCAGAATTCCCATGGTTCGTGCATTTAAAATGTTTCCTTATCATCTGGGCAAGATGAGCAAGGGAGCAGACATTTCATAACAGTGTTTTATTCACCCTGGTGTTTGCTTAACACCCGGGTGTTCTGTAAGTTTTAATACTGAGTTTTGTAGACAATCCATTTGTATTATTTTCAGCTACTAAATATGGGTTGAAGATTTAAGCATTTGTATGCTATGTAAGTCCACAGGTCAAAGTGTAAACACAGGGTAAGATTTTTTTCACTTTCCTCCCACCCACCTGATTTTGTCCCCGATATTCAGAGATGAGGTGAAGCACATAAATGCAGCACCTTCAGTATTTTGATGAGCTTTTTCTTAAATAGCTTCAAGTTCTTTCCCTACTATTTCATTTATTTTCTTTCTCTGTGATTTAATTTTTTGTGTTGGATGAGAAGTGTCAAAAATGATGAAAGAGTAAGCATGAAGGAAATGCAAAGTGAAAGGAATGGAAACCCAAGGGATGCTGTGGCAACATATCGAGGGGTTAGCCCACACTGAGAAAGACAACTCAGATCCTCCTTCGGGCTACAGAAGCTTCTTCTTCTTTAGTGTGGGACCAATAATTCAACTTCTCCAATTCAAACTCCCCATCCAAAAATGGCTCAGAATTATAGCACCTAATAATTCTTAATAGTATTACACAAACAGAAAATAACATTCTATTCCCAAATAGAAACATAAAGCAAATTTTTCAGCCACTTAGTTGCAACTTTTTGACAAAAGAATATGTGAACATTTGAAAGGCATCCACTGCAGGTCATCTATTCATTCCTTCACCCAAGTACATGAGGTTTCTTCCATAAGCCTCTCTAAATCAAACCAACGGATATGATGACACTATTCTTTCCACATATACACCAGACAAAATGCATCAGTCATGAAGATTACACCTGTTCCAGCTGTTCAGTATTATAATAGGAGTAAAATCCATGTGCTGGAAGACTAACACACTCATTGTCTGCCCCATGAAAATTAATGCCCTGGCTTTTATGGAAGAGGATGCCTCTATGCTAAGTCCTGCTCTCTGCCGTTCCTATTACACTGAAATTCACCATTCTTACCCTCAATAGCTTGTTACTGCTGACATTAAGCCCATATTTATTTTCTGATAAAGCTCTCTCTTTCACTGATACAAAAATGCAAAGGCAACACACACATCTATGTAAAAAAAAGAAAATAAAGATTATGTAATACACACCATATTCCAATCTGATAGAGGATTCAGTCACAGCACAGAAAATTTTTAATTACCATATTTCTGTTTGCTTGCGCATGTGAAACACGAAGCTTTCTACAATCAAAAAGGAGTTCAAACCCTGTGTGGAGACTGAGTCATCATTGCTGTTTTCAAATATATCAAAGACGTGCAGCAAGTTTTCTCCTGCAGGGCAGAAGTGCCAAGAGGACCTAGAGTTTTTGGGGGTTTTTTGTGTTAGAATGAAAAATCTTTGTTTGAAATACAATGAAACAAGTCACCTTAATTCAATTTCATAGGGATTCTTTTACCAGAAGTTTGAATGAATCCATCCTAGATTAGGGATCACTCACATCAGTTCAGAACTGAGCTAAACACTTTTTAATAGCAAAACAGTCATGCTGAAAGATAACTCATCTACCAAGGAATTGGTCAGAGACAAAAATAAAGGAAATAAATAAATATATAAATGCTCTCTAACACTGAGGCCAGCTTTGCTTGTGATGTATATGAAAACACTTTCTGAAAATAGATGCCGATGTCCTTGGCAGTGAGGTGAGTTAGAATTGAGTGGAAGAGAACTCCTGTCTCAGCATCAAGAAGTAATTTTACTCAGTTTTTTTACCTTTTTTCATTTCAAAGACTTGAAGAGAACAGCACTAACAGGCTCTGAGCTACTAAAACTGAATGAACTGTGCATACATAGAGGAAGAAAGCAAAAAAGCTCGGTCCCTACCGTCTCCCACAAATTGAAGGAGGGCAAGATCAATTTGTCTCTTCCAAGGTGATCCTTTCTGGAGAGCTATCCCATAGCCAGTAGTGGCAAAGATGTACCCGCTCCCTATTGTGACAAGTTTGCAGCCTTCATCTCTTCCAGCCTTGTAATTCAGCACCGCTGCATCATAGATGAAAGCATCCAACTTCCTGAAATAAAAGAAAACATTTTACAAACCAAATCATTAGGGACAGCTGTTGTCAGACTTCTTTTGTCCTTGATGTTAGGACCCTGTTGAATATCATTTGGATTCTTTGATATCATTAATTACATATCCTGCTCTGCTGTATCTAAAATTAACAAAAGGCATCTATTTTAGCAAGGGGAAAGTAGGACACATAGTTTTGCATTTCTATTTTAAGGGATGCTGTTAAAAAATACTGAGCAGGAGAAACCAATCTACAAAATGTCTTGCCCTGATATCTTTGTATCTTTGCTCTCAAAATGGATAATAAATATCTTGAGATGCAAAATGGTCTCCAAAACCAACAGAAACGACAACAGAAAACTTAGAATTGAGCAATATACAATTTATAGCAATAAACAATTAGTTTATTTAAAATAATGAATGAGATTGAAATTTTCACCAGTTTTACATACACACTCTTGTTTTACTCCTCTTTCCAAAATAAGCAGTGAAGGTGGAGGTTAAGTCCTTGATAAGACAAGGGAAGATGCTGGAGCATATCTCATAGAGCTACCAAAATCCTACTTAAATATGATAGAAAATATTTCTTTCCGATTCAGTTCCAAACATTATGTTTGTGTATCTGGAGCACAGCAGGAAGAAAGGAACTTGTGAAAAAGTTTAAGCCTTTTAACCCATCTACCTAAAAATGTAAGAATGGGATAATGCCATTCTCCAAAGAATACATAGAACACAACAGGAGTGGAAGACAAATTCAGTAAAGAAAGGAAAAGAAGCAATGTCCTCCAGGGATACCTTCTCAGAAGCTGTAAAGCAAGAGTTAGAAGGCAGGTGCATGGACGTTTCACAAATGAAGGCAGTGAAAATGCACATACAAGAGGAGGCCATTTGGAAGGACAATCACTTGACAGCAGCAGATCCCAGTCAAAGAAAAGGCATTCTTACACTGACAGAAATTCATATGCAAACTTCACAAAGAAAAAGGTAAAACTTTATTTTGCATTACTGCCCTCATCTGCAGTCAAAACCTTTTAAGATTTCTACCACTTGCACAAGAGCAGCAGCCTACAACAGCAAGAGGAAACAGCTACTGGGGCCTCAGCTCCAGCCTCACCTCAATGACAGACTAAACCAAAGCCATTCCATTCCCCAGTAACACACCCTCCCTTCCCAGTATCTTTGCGCATTCTGTAGGGAGCTGGAGGAGCAGGAGGAACACGGCCACACAGCTGGCTTCACTGGCTGGTGTAGGGGAGTGTCCACCCTGCCATCCCCAGAGGCTGGGCAGCCCCAGGCACTGGCAGCTCTGCTGCTGAGCCTCTGGAGAGCCACAGTGCATCACCGTGCAGCACTGCTGAAATGATCTGATGGGCTGCAGCTGACGCAGCCTGGCACAGCACTGCCCACCAACAGCTGGGGCCTGTCTTCGTGGAAAGGCAGCTATAAAAATAAATGTATTGTGGCACAAACAGGTACAAGAGCATCAACTTCAATTACGTTATATCAGGATGCACCAGTTGTGAATTCTGTTGCTACGAAGTTTTGGAGTCACACTTACTACTAAGCTTAAATCAGTTTACATTGATAAAAGCTTTTCATTTATACCCACAGAATGGAGCAAGACCTAGGCATATCACATTTTGACTACTGACAGAAAAAAAGCCCCAACAGGCTTTCATGCACATCACGGTTCAAAGTTTATCCATAAATAATCAATCAACAGAACACTAACTTTTTCAGAACTCTAAATCAGACACCAAAAATGTGGCACTAAAGAATACCCTTGTGTATCTCACATTAAACCAAGTTGAATACCAGGAGAGAATGAAGTTGGATTTTGTCTGCTGTCATGAAAAAGTGAAGTTCCTGTCACTAATTACTGTTCCTTTTTGCTTTCCTTCAAGGATATTTAACCCAACAGTCACCATTCAAGTAATCTAATTGAAATTCAGTGAAGTAGTTAATTCAGAATAGAGGTGGCTCATGCAACCATTAAATGCAATAGTTGGGCCATCAGTTCTTTTGCTTTACCATTCTTCCCTAAAACTCAGTTGGTGCAGCCTTCAGTTTATAAATCAGATTAGCTCCACCAATGCTCAAAATCTGGTTCCCTCCTTCCTTTAAATGGATAACTTGATAGGCAGAAAAATCACTAAACATCTCGTAGGAGACATCACAAATTCAATCCATAAATAAAACATGGATGGCTACCTGGCACTGGGGGTAACCAAGCTGGAAATAGCCAAGAGGGTGCTGGGCTGCCCAAGCCTGCAGCCCTCAGCTTAAGTTCAGAGTTTTCTAAACGATGGGCTTTGATTCAGCACTTCAGAGACAATCTTTGCTTGTACAGAGAGCAAAACCAAGAATCTATGTCCTTTGGGTAGACTCACAGTGGAAAAAACCCCACAAACCCGCTTGCTGTACCCTCAGGATATTGTAGCTCTTCTGATCTACAGCAGACAATTACCTAAATCAATACAGCCCAGCCTCACTCTCTGAGACATCTGCAGTTATCTGTGGGGAAGGGAGGACTCTTCCCCTCCCAGAGGATGCTCACGGCTCAGGGTTTGGGAGGTGTTGCTCCTCTCTGTGGGTACAGACACTGCTGCAACCAGACAACTTAAAACACACTCTGGAGTTTGTCCTCTGTTTATTCTGGGATTTATAGTTTTGCAATGCAAGCACATAAAACACATGCTGTTAAACACAGAGAAAATATAAAGAGTCAGCTACTCTTCTGTCAAAACAGTCTCAGTCAGAAATACAAAGGAAAAAGATCTCTTTGCTAAAGACTCCAGGGCAAAAGCATTGTGCTACCTCAGAAATTACACTCTTCACACGCGGTTTGCCTCCTTAGTTACTGAGCAGTAAAACCTTGGGACAGAGAGACAAAGCACAGTCACAGTTTCACTCACTCGCTGTGGAAGCACCTCCCCAGTTTCCCAGGAGTCTGGCATCAGTGCAGTGCTGACACATGAAACAGCTTCTGAGGATGCACAAGACTTTACTTTTGAGGACTTTTTCTATACTACTTCTATAAGGTCACAACAAATCCCATTATCAATTTAAAAACATGAGGTACTTTCCTGACAGATGCTGAGAGCTGAAGGTTCTGCTATCAGTTGCTGCCCAATGTCTTGACTGTAAATCAAAAATTGATTGCCCTGGAAAACTCTTGGTGTCCACAAATACAAACTTATATTCAGAATATATTTTCTGCATTTCCAACGTAACTCTTACAACCTCTCAAGGCTTAATCATCTCTTCATCGTGTGCTGATTACAGAAGCACTGTTCCTGCAAAGCTCCAGAACACGCTGTACCCCTGCAGCGTGGGCAGGAAGGAACAAGCCCCAACTGAAGCTCTCAGATTTTAGGGCACCCAACTCTTCCATCACTAGAAGGTGAATTTCCGGCATTCCAAATTTTTAAGAACTTTCAGATAACTACAAACATTTCTCAATTAGTGTTTCCAAAAATGGAGACAGCAAAACCTAGGCAGGTTCAAAAATGTGACCTTTCCAAGTTGCTTGCAAAGCTGACAGCGAGATCAGCCCTGAAGGAAGATAAGGAAGGGATGTGTGTAGGCCAGAAGGGTACTGGGAACACAGAGGACTTTCCTTCCTGCCACGTCTGTGTGGGGAAAGCCACAGCTGCTGTTTTGCTGGGCTCTGATGGAAAAGCCAAGCTGCATGCATGGCAGGGACTGCTGGACACAGAAGCCCATCCTCGTCTTGGCATTCTCCAGGCAGGACTGCTAAGCCTGGACCTCCAGCTCTCCCTCTTCTTTCCACAGAGAGACTGGCAAGCCCCAGGTCTTGATTTCCGTGGCAGCAAAACGGCAGTGTGCTGCACAGCTGAGCACCCTGCTGCTGAGGTTACGCACTCAGCGCAGAACGCTTCCACACGCCGAGCACGGACCGCACACCCGGAGAGGCTCAGAGCCTCCTGCAAGCCTTAGTCATGAACAAATTAACAATTAACTTGTCAGCTCAGTGCAGCCACTCAGGGAGTGAAAGGCTTTGTCACACTGTGGAGGTTTAAATAAGCTGGTAAGAAACATTAGAGAGCTGAGAGAGACCTATCAAAGCTGGAATGCAAGAGAAGGTTCAGAAGTGCCATGAAGTGGTCAAACAGGCCAGGCACCTCCAGGCAGGGCAGGGGAGCAGGACCACAGTGCTGTGACTCATCTGAGCAACGCGCAGCGCTGCAAACTTCCTCAGAACCACTGCAATAAGCCTGGTTAGAAGGAAAAATAAACAGTTTGGAATATTTATATAACACTGACTACAAAGGCAAATGTCCTTCATCGCAGAGCAAGCACCAAGAGGAAAGGGGGTGGGGAGAATTTTATCTCACAGCATCAGAGAACATCAGGTGTTATGAAATCATGAATTGGAATAGTTCTAGAAAAACCCAAAATGGCATTACTGAATGTAGTAATTTGAAGTGGGAGATATGTGAAAAATAAGTGTGGACAGTCCCATAACTAAACAATTACGATTCATCAAGAGGGATAAGAGTTGAAAAATCAGAATAGCTATTGCCATTCTCAAGCATTGCTGCACACATGCAAAATTGCCGTGTAGAGAAAATTTAAGTTAGAGAAAAAGGTACAGGAAAGCAATTCCAGAAAAGCTGAAAATGCTTCCCTATAATTTTCCCCATCTTTATTATTGGCACAACTTTTCATAAAATTCCTATGATGAAAACTGAAAAGGAAGACTAGGAAAATGCTCCTTTATTAGTCATATCTCCCTCAACAACAGAAGTATAACTCAGTTGAAAAATGTTCCTTTGCTTCCTTAACCAACTACATGATCCTTCAACAATTTTGTTCTCTTGATGGAATGAGAAGCAAAAATCTAAAAGGCCAATCTGCTCAGTAGTTCTGGAGCCACAATGATATTAGGCAAACAAAATAATGGTATCCGCTTAAGGCTGGATTAAATTTAAGCATATATTTTTAGAGATCATCAACAGCATTGCTGGGAAGCCAGCAAGTGCAAAAATGCTGTCTGTAAGATCTGATGGATTTACATTACAAACTTCCATTTCATCCCTTCTTTCTCCACAGAGGAGATAAAAGAGAGTATGTCAAGAGTGAAGAGTGAGGGACAGCACTGTGTGTGTCTGTCTGTGTCCTGGGGATCCAGTGCTGAAAGGTCACTATGGAGCAGCAATCAGAGGGAAAGAACGCTGCTCTGAAGATGCAGCTTCCATGAAAGTGCTCTGAAGTGACACTTTGATACTGCTGGAGCAAAAGCAGATATTTAACCTTTAGCATGAAAGACTGTTGATTTCTTTTACCCAGTTTTGACTAAAATGCATTTCAGCTTATCTGATGCACTTCATCACCAGCAGTGACTTTATCTTTCAGTACGTATTCAAGTGGCTCCTCGCAGAACTGAAGTTCACACACACTGAATGGATTTCTTGACATCTTGATATTGCCAATTCATTAGGGGAAAATCCAGCAACCACCTCCTGCACCAACGCAGGTCAGCAAAGGATAACCCAGTTAAATGATGAACTCGTGAGCAGGGAACGAGCTTTCCACTTTTCGCCCAGCTCAAACCATCCTCACTTCAATCTTTACACAGGAAACGCAGACAGAAAATTTGAAAGTGCAGGTTCTGATGACATTAACACCACCACAAGAGATTGTGGAGGCTTCACCTCGCCTGTCAGGGCAATCCCAGCTGCCAGAAAATGCACTGTGACCCTCGCTTGGCTGTGGTTACCTGAATGGGCACATTCACCCTCCTCACTCACGGGGGCTCCCATCCACCACCCCCCTGCCCACACACCTTCCCAGCCCCAGTAACATTTCCCTTAGCAACAAAATAATGGAAAACTTAGTGTGCCTTTATGATTAATTTATACAATGGAAGATTGTCCCACTTCACATCTCAGAAGCCAAGCCAAGAAGATTTAGCGACGCATCAGTTTATCAAAACACAAAATTTGAAGAGCTGAGTGGGGGTAATATATTTTTAGATTAAAGGTTTTGTCCCAGTTACAATAGCATAATGAAGGATAAATTGAGCACAGCTCACCAAGTACCTGATCTCAACCCCAAATCAAATGAAGACTAAAACTCAGAATAGCTTCTCAAAGGAAGAGGAACTAGATGGCACACAGCTACTTCCAGCTGTTCATTTTATTTCCAGCCTATTTTTAATATTTAGAGATACTAGATAGATAACAGCATTAGCTAAAAAAATGGTAAGGCAGACAAAGGAACAGGAGACATGTCTGCCCTGAGGTACCCAGTTCCTGGGTGGAAAGGTGCATGGAGGGATTTGGGCAGGTTCCCAGGGCAGTTAACACCTCCCATTGCCTGGGAATTTACTCCTGAAGAGGTAAACGACCCTAACAAACTGGTCGACTGAGAGAAGGGTGCCTTGTTTACTCCCACGAATGCGAGCAGCTTCTCTCCCTCTACTGGGGGTTGTTCATCTTTCTTTAAAAACAAATTTTGAAAGAAACAATGGATTTATCTTATGGCCATGAGGGAATTCCTGAAAATGTAAGAATTACAAGAATATGAGAATAACTGCCTTTCCTGAAAGGACAGCAAGTTATGGGGAAACAGGAATCAGCCATCAGAAAAACTGATGCCAGAAAATCCTGCCATGAGTGGAACTGCCACAGGAGTCTGTAAGCCTGCACTGGCAGCTCGTAGTGCTGAACTCTGCTCACTTCAGCAGTACCAGCAGGAAGGCTGTGCTCATTCAGCCACACATTTCTTCTAAGATACTAGATTTCAGAATTGATACTGAAGTGAAGAGATCCCTCTGAAAAATGTTCCTAGATGGAACAGCAAACTTGAATGTTTTCACATCTCTGCAGCCCTTTGGCACAGACAGCAGCTGCCCAATTGCAAACCAGCTTTCCAATTCTTAGCTCGTGTGGCTGCAGCTGAAACATCCATTGGAAATCATTCCCCTCAGAGCTCAATGCCAAAATGAACATTAGAGTGAACACTGAAACAAATATTAGATTAAAGCATCACAGAAAGCATCATAATATAAATTGAAATTAAGTTACCCCAGCCATCTGATGCCTAATTAAATGAAGTTATTGACTGCAGAAGTTGTCTGAACTTGGTCAGCCAGGACAGAAAATCCTGAATGGGCCAAACTGTTTAGCAGAGACGGATTTTTCAGAAGGTCAGAAAGGAAACTTATTCACGTTTCAGCTCCTTCAGACAGTTTTAAGGAAAGTGTATTTGTATCTGTACAACTATTTAATGCTTACTCTCCAAATTCATAGTGATAAGTAGACAGTCTGGAGCACAGCAATCATCTATCTGGCTCTCCCAGGTAGTCTGGGATGTTTGTTCTGTGTTTAGATGTTTCCCCCTGTGTTTAGATGTGTATCTATGATGAGAGTACCCGTACATGGGCAGTAATCCCTCACTGGATTAGATATGGGACCTAATTATGACAATAATTCTTTCTGAGCTTACTTATTTTGGTATTCACAACATCTGATCTCCATAACGTAACTACTAAGTTTAACTCCACAAATGCAATATTCTATCAATCACTACTGAACTTTACAAAGGCAAGGTGCCAAACAGGGAAAAGACAGAGTGAGAGAGAGAGAAGAGAGAGCAAAGAGAGACCAACCCATGGTCACTTTTCTTTAAAAAAAAATCTTATGTGGCCAACAGCTGTGATTACTTCAACTTGTCAGGACCACAGCACAACAGATTCCAAAGGAGTTTTACATCCGTATTTCCACTCCAGCTAGGAGGCAGAAGTGTGCAGGCATAGAAGGTGATGCTCCATGCATGACTTACTGCAAAAGCTGCCTGAACTCATCAGTGCTTCGGACATGGGCCAGCTCAGCCTCAGGTTCCATTTGGCTGAGAAAAATAAAGTTCACTTCACCTTTTTTCTAAGGAGTTTCCATGGTCCTGTCTCACAGCTCTATTGAATTTTTTATTTGGGTTTTTGGACAAGCTGCAGAAATGGATTCTTCTAAGTGTCAGCATCCAAAAATGTGCGAAAGTTCTACCCAGAAAAATGGTCGAATGGGTGCCTTTGTATCAAAAGAGTACAATCCAGGAGGTAGATAAATCAGTCCTCTAGGCTATTTGATATTCCTGACCACTAGTTATAAGTACCATTGGCAGTGAATGAACTGAAATCCTAATTTCTCACCTTACATCACACATTCATGTTTTGCATTCATCACCCCGGTAAAGGAATGATCACCTGGCACAATTATTTGCCCTTTCAGGGTCTGATAAAAATCCTTCAAATTACTGTCATATATATCTGGTGAAAATACAGACAGTTATTTTTTTTAAACATTTCTCCTTAATGAAACAAGATTTAGAGATATAAATTGGATTCATCAGTGCTTTACTTGAAAAAAACAAAGGCTAATTCCTATCTTAGATTATAAACTTTGTAGTAACAACACATACAGACACAGGAAAATATTTTCCAATGCCAAGTGAGTACACAAGTTCAGATTCACTAGTTTAAACTGGTGTTTAAGTTTTGAGTATCCACAAAGAAGGCTTTCACACTTTGAAAACATTTTGAAAGAGGAGAACATCATTCCTTCTTCGTTAAGATCAGGACATACTTTAACTACAGGCTGCTGTTTCAGTGACTCCTGAAACTGAAACACCTTAAAAACATGATCGGAGCAAAGATCACCGATCTAAAAACTGGCTATTTCAGTTGCTGCATTTGGTATTTTAAATCCTGTTTTTGAAGCTTGGGAGAAGCAAAAACTCAAGCAGAGCCAGAATAGGGAACTCTGACAAGCTGCCCATGTGAAAGCAGGAAATCATCATGTTTTAGACTTATAGCTGGATATAAAATGACTTGATACATTAATATTTTAAATTTCAGTTGCATAAAGCTAAAGCTGTCTCCAGCACAGTTTCTCTCGTCACGTATCATAACAGGTATCCTGGAAGGTTGCAAGCAATAGATTATTATGACTACAGATATCTCATGCTGCCCACAGGCCTTTTCCTTTCTCCTTTGAACACTCTTCAGACTCAGCCATGCCTGGGAAATTCTTAAAAATTTGGTTAAAGAATTGCTCTATGTACTGTAACATTAAAAGTCTAAGAGAATTGTGAATGTTCCTTATTACAAATACTGCAAGGTGTTGTCAACCAGAAACAGTAAAAAAATATTGAGCCACTAGTTTAAAAGTTACCATTTTATTGTGTGCTGGAAATTTCTGTGAGTTCTGGTTGTAAGGTACTATTGTATCCTCATGAGAACAATGAAAAATTGGTGCTTTTAATGAAAAATAAAAATATATCATTTTTCTTTCAAACAGACAACTTCTCTCTCAGCTTGCCCTCCTCTTCTGAGGCGAAAAGGTATGAACCACAGAAAGAACAAAAACTAGGAAGCTTTTCCTTTGGAGAAAATTTTGATGACAACTATTCTGTAAAACTAAAATTAAAATATTGAAATTGGTCTTGCATTGAAGCGGAGAGATGTCAGCTGGCTGCCTAAAAGACAAGTTGGGCTTGATTTTAACTTTAGGCACATCACTACTTTAATTGGCAGACCTAATTAACAGTAGGACCTGCTGGGCACAATCCCAACCGTGCCCCAGCTGACGGAAACAGGGATGTTTGCCTCCTGGTTATGCCTGTGCCACGCTGCAGAAGCTGCCAGCTCAGCCTCTGACCTGCTTGTATTTGTTCAACAAATAACAGAGTGTGCGAAGCTGTGAATTGGATAATTTATAATCACTGTGAGAACAACAAAAATCCAATTCAGGCCAGTAAACTCACAGACAGGGTTAAAAGGCCATCGGGGGCTTCTGAGGTTTTCTCCTGCACTTTCTCTGCTTAGTGCCATAAGATTCTATAAAACATGTTAATAATCATGTTGTTTTCACATGGGAGAGTGGGCTTGCAGGGAGGAAATAACTCCTCATGCCATCTGCACTGCTCAGTTCAATGCTTCCAGGTGTTTCTGCTGGCATTGTAACTTGTCATTAAAGGATGCTGAGGATAGAACCATCATGTGTCCCCTGTCAAAGTGACAGCTCAGGACAGCCTGCAGGCTGCGAGCAGCTCCTCAGGGGCAGCTCAGAAATCGTGAGGATACAACTCCTCACATCTGGTAACCCAGCACAGCTGAGGCCGTTCCTGCTGAGGCTCTGGCAGGACAGACATGCTGCCGCCACAGCAGCCTTTCCAAGCAGTTCCATAATTCCATCAGCATGTCAGAGAGGACACGGGAATAAGGTATTCAACTCGATGTGTATCTACACAAGCATCACTGTCTTTAACAAGAAGGCAGATGAAGACCCAAGTAAACTTTAGCATCAAATCCCTGAGCACACAGTCACAGCTGTGGCTGGCAATAAAAGCTGTAAAGCACTCACAACAGCCAGGGGATGTGCAGCTGTACACGGGGCTGCTTGCCTGGGGAACACCAGGGATTCATTCCTGCAGCTCCCTTGAAAGGAAGTGACGGGCAAGCAAACATTTCCCATTTTATCCCTACAGTAAAAAGAGCCTCTCCAGATTAAATTTTCTCATTTCAGCCATTAGCAGTTAAATCCCAGACTGTATGCCACTGCAGATGTGCTGGGGCAAAGGTGAGAACACGAAATGCATTTCCAGTTTATTGCCATTGCAATTTCTCCTCTTGACAGTTTTACAGCCGCAAATAGAAACTCTGCGACTCAAGAACTGTGAGCTCATACAACCCACACCAAAAAACTGCAACTGGAAGGCTGCTTTGCCTGCAAAAAGATGGCATTCTTCAACTATAATCTCTTTGGGGAAAATATAGCCAGGCAAACAGAAGGAAGCAAACCCAAAGAGCCACTGCAAACATAACACAATAATTAATGACTTCCTATTTGGAAACTTATTCTCTCTTCAAGGAGGAAAATCAATAGGATCTGTCTCCCTGGTACAGAGGGTTCTAGAAATGTAGGATCAATTAAATGCAGCATGGACAGAAGTGCTTGCAATGCATTTTTAAAGCTGTATTTGATCAATAATCATCTAAAGGTCTCAGAGGAGCCTTCGTGGCTCCAGCAGAGCTCTGGCAGAGCTGGACGTTCCCACCAAGAACACATTAGCTAATGCCTTACAGCCTCTGCTGTTGTGAGTCATGCTCAGGGCAACAACTGCCATCTCTTTTCTCATTAAGGAACAAAAACCTACAGATGTCCTGAGCTGCTTGGTCCCACCTAAGGAACAATCCCAAGCTCTGCATGCAGCACAGCACACATGGACCACCTGATCCCTTAAATGCATGAAATTTAATGAAAAACACAAGAAAACTTTTTGTCAAGTTTATAAGATCATGATTGCTTTCAGTAGTGAATGGCATTGAAGGAGGGACAATATTTTGCCATTTTGAAAATTATTGAGTAGTACTTCAATAACGAGATCTTCCTTTTTAACAGGCGTGGATGCAAACTGACCCATTTAATTAAGGAAGTTCTGCTCTGGTTCAAATGGTGTTTCAGCAGCTTCCTGAGAAATATATCTGTGAATCTCAAAAATAAGACCCTAATGGCAAGAGATGGATCTTACAGAGTCTTTACAGATTTGTTTTTTTAAGATTTTTTCAGAAACAAAGATTGACTTCTTATCAAAGAGGAAAAACCAATAAAGCTGATAACTTTGCCTTCACCACTGATGGCAACAAGCCTTCATGAATAAGCTGCAGTGAACCCCCCATGGGGATTCACCTGAGGGAGTAGGTATACTGTCAATGTCAGACTAACACAAAAATCTCATTTCCATTTTGATTTGCAGCATTTCCCAGCTGATGAGCTCAAATATTTTTGATGCTAATTGAACAAGATAGGTCCAAGCCTATTGCCCATGCAGTGAAGTTGCTTGTTCTAATTAACAAAACACAAAGGCAGATGCTTTCCTTGGATGTTAATTTTTGAAACAGTACCAGCTTCACCTCTCAAAGATGAAACCAGACAGGGGCTGAGTATGTTTTCAAGGCTTCCCAGCCACAGATGTGAGCACACTCACCTCTGCATCTACAGCAGTATTCCAAGGCTTATCTAACCCTCACACCCAACCAGGAAATAAAGGCAGGAACACCATTTATTTTATACATATTTCTATCCATAACTCTCCCCCCTAAAGGCTTTTTCTGGTCACATTAGCAAGTGGACTAAGCAGCTGATTTTCTACTTCTTGAAAGCAAGCAAGATAAAAAAAAACACAAAAGAACCCCGCAACGGTTTGATTTTCAATTTGTTTTCAGAAATCTGTGCATCTGAAAATTTGTCTTCTTCCTGCTTTCTCCTTCCAGTTCAACTAAATAACATTATGTATTAAACACAATGCTCTTAAAGATCAAGATATTCCCAATGCATCTCAAGATGTTAATGCTAATTAAAGTTGATCAAAAGACTTTGTTTGAGATACAGCAAAACCAGACTGAACTGTGACAAGATGCTACTTTATGATTTCATTCTATTTAGATCACAAGGGCCACCTGTGTGGCATTATTCAGTCACTGAGCATTGCTTCATTGCAGGTATTTTTTGCTCCACCTTAAAATTAGAATCAAACACTATACAAAAGTAATTAAAAGGGACTAAACCTCAGGTCTTCAATTAAGCAAAAGTAGTTTTAAAAATGAGATTGGATATACAGGTTATACAAACACTCTTCAGGGATAACGCAGTTAACATTTATTTTAACTCACAGCAGCAGTTATCAACCAGACATTCTTTGCAAGTCCTTCACAGTCTATAGACTATGACTGAAATTATCAGATCGTTCATTTTCAAAAAGCTGTGCAGAAGTAGCAATACATAAAGAAAGTTGCTTGTTCTATCCCCAAGAATGAAAATTTAAAAAAATAAAAGTACAGGAATAGTTTTGGAAAGAGATCAAGATGCAAAGAACCAAACTAGTTGTAATAAGGTGAGCAGAACACTCACACTGAAGAGGAAAATAGAAATTATATATTTGCTTGGAAGCAAAAGCAGTTTGAGGAAGAAGAGATGAGTCACACTCAAAAGAGCCATAGAAACATAGACTCCATGGGACCAGATGCACTAAATATCATGGAATCAAGTGAATCAGGGAGGGAAGGAAAACTTCATCAGTCTACTTAAAGATGAAAGGGCAGATTTTACATGGAAAAGAGAAAGAATTTGGTCAATGAATTCATGAGGGGGAGAGGAAGAACAGTTCTGTATGCTGAAGACCATAAAATTTGGCAGAAAGAATGAAAAATTGTTTTGAAAGAATTTGAGTCTGAAAGCAGCTGACACCCTGCTGTTCAGTCCTTCTGCAGGTGCCACCAGACAAAATCCCAAGGAGCACAGGTGTAGGTACCAGTCACTTGTATTGTCCTGGAAGCTTATTTGTACCATCTGCTACAGAAATACCAGGCAAGGGGAGCGAGGTACACCTGGGGGTGTCCACACAGAGAGATCACTTAGAACAGGAAAGAAACTTCAGCAGGGGGAAAGAAATCTGTAAAAAAAGGAATAGTTCATGCTGTCAAAAGGAGTAAAGCTTTTGAGGAGGACCATCAGCTTGCCCAGGAGCAGCCAGGCTGAGTTTTAGTGAACATCCTGAACAACCCTGCAGTCAGGCTGCCCCCCCATTTTCACACTTCAGTGTCTGATGAGCGGCCTGATTTTCAAGATAACAGCAGTTACTCAGGGCTTTCAGTAGCACAAATAGTTGGTGAAAAGTACAAGCAGTATACATCCCCTAAATAAACTGCCCATCCAACAGAACAAGCCTTACAATGGCTGAAATCAGGGCAGCTCCTCCTTCAAAAATTCCCAGCAGGAATGGTAGGATTCAGTTGTCTATCTCTAATGTATCATTTGCTGTCACACAGGAAATGTAAATTGCACAGGCTTGGTCAGAGCAGGAGCTGCAGTTTGGAAGCCCCTGGGCAAGGCTGGTCTCATGCAATATTACACATCTGTCCTGGGATGGGGCAAACCAGGCCTGGAAGTGCCAGCTGAGAATGCCTGGAGAAATGAGGGCAGAGAGAGTCCAGACAGCAGCAAGGAGACAGAAGAGAAGGAAACAGCTGGAAGGATAACTTTTTTAAGAATGGGACTCTTCACTCTAAGGAAAGGTTTTGGGATTTCAAGGTGTTTTGCTTAAGTCATGTATTACATTCCCTTACAGGTTTGGGAGAAGGGGAGTAAAAATTAAAAGGACAACCAGTTCCCCAAAAAGAACCAAAAGTAACCGGGTATTTTAGTATAGGAAGAAATGTGTCCTGTGTTCACCATAAATAACAGCAGCAGAGATGTTCCTTGAAAGAGCCCCTAGAGTACATTTACTTAAACCCATGAAGGTAACTTCTCACTTCGAAACAAAACCTAAAAAGCCTATATTGATAAATTATTATTGTCGTATTAATAACAAATATAACCATGTTACTATCAAGTCTAAATGTTTAGAAAATATTACTGGAGCTAGCACATTCCTGTCAGCCAGATGAATAATGGTATGAGCAATGAGTCACTCTCATACTTTTTGAAGATTAAGAATGAAAATTTGTCTCTTTGTCCAACCAGGCGGAATAGGCTACTTCAGAGAGAAAAGGCTGGGTGGCACTCAAATCTGAATCTCAGATCTTAAAAAAGAATGACAATAATACTTGCCAGAATATTTACCAAGATTGTCAGAAGCAGGATTAGGCAGCACTGGAAAAATAACAAGAGACTGTACTGTCTTCAAATTTAAGAGACATTAATTCTGCCCTTTGAAACTATTTCTCATAGGACATTGAAGCTACCGTGTAATTTTAAAATAACCATAGAAATCACAGTCAATCATTTTCCTTTTTGATAACTGTACAGTGCAGTTGGAAAACAAAAAGAGCCATGTACTACACAGCAGCCTGACTTCAGTCTGTTCAGTGTCACAGTAAGTCCAGATCAATAGCTCTCTGCTTCTGAAAAGTTTACAGCATTCTGTAAAAACCATGGGAAAAAGCTCACCCAGTTTTCAAGCTGACCAAGGCATCTTCGACTCCTTTCTGGTTAAACTTGGTCATGTACAGGTGCATATCAGGGTAGTTGTTCCGGATATTCCTCTCAGTGCTTCCATTTGGGACCGTTCCAAACCGAAAAGGCGGTGAATAATCATGTGGCCTTTGAAACTAGAGAGAAAGGGGAAAAGCAGAGTGTTTCAGGCGTTCAAAATATGAAGAAGGGCAATTTCAGGTTGAAAAAGACAGAAGCTGTGTAAGTTGCCCCAAGTTTCTTCAAGGCAAATGCTGTGGGTTAATTCAGGTCTCTGGTACCAGAAACCGTCTTCACACTGACTGAACGTAATCTACATCCAAATAAAACCAGCTCCATTTTGCCACTCAAATGTGACTCTCTCCCACTCTTTGCACTATGGCAGGATAGCAGAAACTGGAGCAGATCCTCCTCTGCCACCATCCCTCTAGGGACCCCAAACACTCAACTATTTGTTGATAGTCACTTCACACTTCCGTCTCAGTTGGGACACTGTGATTCCCCATCAGGAAGATGGGAAAAGGATCATCCACAGTACTCGACAGGGAGCCCAATGCCCCAGTTCTGGAGGGTGCCAGGGATGGCAGGAAGCTGTGCCAGGGAGAGACAGGGTGAGGGAGCTTCCTTCCACATCAAGGCTGGGAATAAAAGCTCTTGCAGCTTCCACAAGGGCTCAGCAACTACATAGCTTGACATGAGAAGGGCTTCTGGAGCTCTCACACCTATAATCCTAGTCCCTGTTCATCCCTACCATTTAAAACTACAAACCATTTGCTTGAGGGCATATAGGTTAATTCTACAGTTTTACCCTCTCTATCGCTATTGCATCAGCACAGATGAACCAGCCAGGGGGTATCTGCAAAGGAATGGCAATAGCTCAGGGCTCATTCAGGTTTCACACTTGCCAACCCTTCAAATAATCTCACATAAACTCTCTGCTAACAGGCCCGAGGATTTTAGATGCACCTTTTCAGTATCTTCCTTTAAAACCCAAGGGACACCTTAGGATTAAAATGTCTCTTTAAGAAACAAATTAAAAAGGTCACTCAGATTGGAGGAAGTATTGGCTAACGAGGAATTGAATTGAGCATTGATAAAAGCAGTCACCCATGAATTCCACAGTAAAATGCACTCTGTTTTTACTGTTGAAGTCAGAACAGCAATCTATATATCCTGTGCTGCAAGAGATGCCTAATATTTATACAGCTGTTGATTCCTTTAGGAGTCCATATGAATTGTTTCTCTTTTTAACATTTGGTCTCAGGGCATCAAAAATTCCCAAGATCCAGTGCCAATTTGCAAAGAGAATACAAATGGGTTTATAAAAAAAACTGGGAGTATTTTCAATTCCATCAAACCTTGACTGTGAAATTATTGCTGCAACACCATTTTCTTGTTACAGAACTACAATTAAATGCTCCATTTTAATTAAGCATATTTTGACAAAGCATAAAGGAATGAACTCTATTTTTCTCTATTTGTTTAGCTAACAGATGTCTTACTTTGTGCATTTTCCCTTTTCACAGCTTTACTGTTTAAATTATAACTTTGCTACTATTTTTACACATAGTAATTGACCCATGCACCAAAATTACACTGTACACTACTCATGGTTCTTAGTCTATATTTGCTATCTCCCTTTCTGAGTTTATTATGCAGCACTGAAACAAACCCTGCTTTTAAATATATGTCCAGAGATTCTACTGATATAAATGTAGCTTGCTATCAACTTTATTTAAATCTACAGATAATGTATCTCTGATGTATTGAGATGGCTTCCAGTACCTCCTAAATTTGCCAGTCAATAGAACTGGAAAAAAGAATCGAAGAAGCACTGTCGATTTCAGGACCTGTAAGACTTGCTGCTCCTTTTATCACTGGAAATTCAGCTGTGGTGAGAATTGTGCAAGTTCAGTTCCCAGTAAGGCAGGGGAACTGGGGGAACAGGGACATTTTGGTGGAGTGTTCTGGTAATTTCAAAATGGAGTTTGGTTTTAAATAGTCTCACTTTTCAAGAACGTTCGTATGATTCTAGGATGTTGGGAGGCATTTCCTCTCACAGGAATAGTTGAAAGAGTTAACACATCTGTTTAAATTTAACGTTCATGGAAGACAAAAATACTTCTGCAGAAGAGAGGGATGAATAAAAAGCCCAAGTTTGTTCAAAAGTCACAGAGTTAAAAAGCAGATGAATAGTTCCAAACCCCATCTACAGACTGGAATTTCTTGGCACCAACCAACGAATTCTAACACTCACAAGGAGATTATTCTTTTAAACCATCATCTGCTACTGCTGCCTGCTCGCAGACTACTTGTAAAGAAGAAAGAGGTTTAAATCTTTTTACTAATACTGCACTCATACCTGAGGTGAATAAAGTTTTCATCAATAATATTAAACTTATATTCTGTGAACTGCCATGTCCTGGAGAAGCACACAGGACTGTCACTGTCTGTGACTACAGGAAAGATCTATGTGGCAGACAAGAGACAAGAAAAAAAAAAAATCAAGGCTCTACATGCATTCATTTTCCCTGAAGTCCCATGATGAGAAACAAAATATATCATCTTTGCTTGGAAATCATTTTCTTCCCAGAAATTTCATGAAATGCTAATCTTTTAAATCATGGACAAAATTCTTGAACTGAATGCATAAGCGCCTTGTTTGAGTCTTAGCTGTGGAGACATCTACTGTTATCCTGAAGAGTAACCAACTCATTCTTGTCTTCCCCTGCTCTGCCACCTGACAGAACCGTAGCACACAGCAACAGAACTCCAGTCTTCTGCTTTTATTTTATTTTTTTCTATGTGCCTCAATAAAACTGGCAATTTCATTAAGTCAGCAAAGTGCTCTTTCAGAAACATTAAATACTGACTTAATTTAAAGATTTACTTGCTTGCCTGAAAAGGCTGGTGTTGAGAGCAGCTGTTTGTTATTGTTCTGGAGTTTCTTAAGGAACCACGGAAAACATTACTAAAATAGTAGAAAATAGTAAATAACCTCCTGCTGATAGCAGGAATTACAACTCGTTTGGAGTGACAGAAGAACACCCATTTTTGAACCCTTTCCTTTCCTCTTTTACCAGATGGGAACCTGACATTGTGACTTCTGACCCTACAAAGATACAGCTCTCAGTCATTCCAGGACTGTTGTTATAACCATCAGTTACTGCAGTGCCTGCCACCCTCAGGAAGCACCAAAAGGGTTTGGTATCGGGCAGTGGTGAGAGGGGCTGGGTCAGAGGCTGCCCCTCCCTGCCTGCCAGCCACGCTGCCTTCGGCTCTGCGCTGCTCTGTTGGCACACAGACGCATCTCGGTGACTGCACAACTTGTGCCATCCTAGGGCACAGCCACAGAAAGCCGAGGCTACAAGAATACTGTGAATCTTGCAAAAATAAGGAGCCTGTAAGTGACATCATTGAGGCTTCCTGTTAAGGTTGCTGAGAAGCTCCTGGACCATGTGTACCGGAGGTAGTCTTTAAGTGTGGCAGAGTCCCAGCACATCAACACTCTGCAAGACAATTCTGTGCACTGCTACCTACCCTCCTTTAGCAAATTTTTCCCTCTTTCATTGCATGAAATAGACACAAATGGTCTCAGAAGTAACAAAAGTCACGAGTGTCAGCTTTGCTGGATACTTTGGACTGATTTTCTGTACCTTTTGATGAAGACAAAGCTTTTAAACATCTATTACTTACACAAGAATGTCAAAATATAATTTTCCTCTCATTTGCTGAATCACTTGAATTTATGAACACCCACCCCTCCTAACTCCAGTACGTGCTGTGCCATGTATTTCTGGGTGACACTCTGATGGCACGGCATTCAGAAATTCATTAGCAACATTTCAAAGGATGAGGAAAATATAAAGAGGTCTTAAACCACCGAGGGATAAGTAACACAGTATCATCACATTTCAGCAAACCTGGTGAACCAGCTGATGGAGTGCAACACATTTCCTGAATGGGACAATATTGAATGCTGAGGGTCAGGGATGGCTGCTCAGAGAGAGGGGTCTTTACCTGATTTTTCTCTGTAGTCCATCACATAGGGAAACCCCAGCATCCCTAACTGGGAATACTTTACTGCACTGGCAGTACAGCATTGACAGAAGAGCTTGACTTTTCAGGTGTGGCAGTGGGAAAAGTGGGAAAGAAGAAGAAGATCAAATCGATTTACCAGCCCTGAAGGGGGTTTTGGCAAATTGGTATTAATTATTCAAAAATTATTATAGCCACATTTCCGGCCCTTGCCTACAACTGCTTTGCTTCCTGCAAGGGTCAGAGTTCTCTACTGAACAGTAAAATCCTGCAAATTCCTGATCTGTTCTCCTATTAACAGCATTGCAGCAACATGGCAAAGAGAGGAGAAAAATAACTGAACATCAATCAGATTACATTCCCATAAATTATCCCCAATTATTTGATTTTTTAAAATCCGAGAAACCTCAGGATTGTGGAGGAGGCAAAACCTATGTATGACAAGAAGAACGTTCTGAAATAGTTCATTGCTTCTCTGGACTTCTAACGTGTCTAATGTAATCAGAAAAGGCATGGCTCCCCTGACTTATCTCCATGTGCTTCAGGCAAAGTTTGAAGAACTGAAAAATAGAAACAAAGGTGGCAGATCAAATAAATGATCAGCAGACCACACAAGAACAGATGGTATTTTCTGAATCAAGTATTTTTCTATTTTTATTTTGCTTTTGGTGGAAATAAAACGCTACTTAGCAGTCAGAATAGAAAAATGACAATACTAAGGAAGTCATTAGCCAAAAGCTACAGAACAAGTGCTGACATTTCCCAGCTCCATGGCAAAGAGCCAGCCAGGAGGGGAAGGTGAGGGTGCACTGTCAGACCTGAGCCCCACTGCTGTGCCAGGTGCAAGGCAAATCCTGCCAAAACCCAGAGGCCCAGGGAAACGCTCTGTTCTTTCTCGCAAACAGGAGAAAGACGTTTCTCAAATCTCCTTTTATTCATCCCCAAGAGAGAATGCCATTTATCTGTCTCTTCTAAGAATATTATCTTAAAATAGAGGTATATTTAACAATCTTCATGCTCTTTCAAAGGTTGTGTGACAATACAATTTAATGAAAACAAAACTACTATCTTTTTTTTAATCTTCCCTCTAGCCATGCTTGCTTTGATATACCAGGCAATCAATCAAAGGCTGGTCATAAAAAGCAGTTAAAACAAAAAAAAAACAAAAACAAAAAAAAAAGACAAGGCTGAGATGTTGCCTTTTTAGTTTGTTTGGGTTTTTTTTCAATAATGATTTCCTTTATTTTCTGTTCTTTCAGAAAAACCCCTTGTGAAGTTATCCCCTGGGCTATACTGTATTTAAATATTTCTTCTTAATGTCAATATTTAGTTCCATTTTCAAACAAGTGGGCACAGACTTGACAAAAGCATACCCTTCAAGTGTCTTGTGCATATCCATCACAATAATTTTGCAAATGCATTTTTTTTTCTATTAATAGATTACTAATATCCAACACAATTTTTCAAGCTTTTTATATTGGTAAGGCATTCATTTTAGCCAAACATCAATTGATTTCGTTCACAAAATAAAGGTAATTTTCAGTTAATGAGGCCGCTTTGGAATAGGCAACTCGGAGATTTTGAAAACAGACTGATATTTTATGCTTTGGGTCTTAGGTTTGTTAGTAAAGGTTTGCACTTGCACTCAGAAGGAAATCATCCAGTTTTAGTTCATTATCTTGCTCAGAGCTTTTATCACGAAGTACAAATTTGTAGAAGGATTATGGAGAATGGACACTGACCTCTTTTGAGCTGAAGACCTACCTTTTTATCACTCAGCCCAGTCACTTGGTCAACAAATTCCTCTTGAATCATAAAGGCAGCTAAGTTGGCAGTGTAACTGGCCAGGAAAATGACAGCAAAGAAAGCCCAGACTGACACCATGATTTTACTCGTCGTGCCCTTGGGGTTTTGCACAGGCACAGAGTTGTTGAAGACCAAGCCCCACAGTAACCACACGGCCTTTCCAATGGTAAAGGATGGTCCATGGGGATCTGCAATTGCAAAGGGCAGTTAGTTTAGTTGCAGTTAGATTAAACCTTGCCAGTATACCCTGGAAAGAAAACCCATTAGTCCCAAAGACACAGTTAGAAAATATTTCAGTACATATTCACTGTACTCCCAACATAATCACAGGATTTACCATAGCTACCCTCCATTGCAATGACAACAATTTCCACATTTTTAAAACATAATTCAACATTTTTCTACGTGGCATATAGTTCAAAATTTTTAAGATGAAAATGGAAAGCATAGGCTTGGAGGAGAAGCAGACTGGTATGTCTCTTGCAGGAAGAAATGTGCCACAGTACTGCCCTGTCAGTCTGACACGTGAAATGGAAAACTGGAGGTTTAAGTCTTAATGACTCAATTCTAGTACTTTTCTTACCCAAATTATTTTTATCATCTCCAGTCTTCCAACATTATGCTTTTGAACATTATGTAAGCATATTTAAGATCAAAGTGTGTGGATGTGTCACCTACTTTTAAGCACCTTTGTACTCAGAGCATGAATCAGAAAGACAGCACAAAGGAGCTACCTGTATAGACACGGAATTTAGAGCAAACCAGGCTCTGGCTGCCTCACATGTTCAGAGTCAGTTCTGTGGCTCCAAATGTGTTGAGCACATTTATCACAACATACAGGTAAAATTCTGTCCCAGGTAATCCATTATGCAATTTTTGTTATTTCTATTTTTGGTCATCTTTTAATTCAACGCAAAGCTGGCAGTGGCCAGCACGCTGCCCCCAGGCTCACACAGGGGCAGAACTGGAGCAGCAATGTCATTATCCACTCCAAAGGCCTCATTTGTAGAGCCCCGTGAGAATCAAGGGCAGTTTGTTCTTACCCAGCTCTAGGTAAGTACAATGCAATCACACATTGCTCATCATCCAGACTCCCTGTACCCTCAGTGGAGAGAAACAGGCCTCCCCTGACTGTGACTCATTTGGCCTACTTATAATTATCCCTTTTTCAGTTAAATTGCAATTTAGTCAATAAGCTCTGATGCAGAAATCTGTAACTTTACCTCCTTCCCTGCCCTGTCCTTTTATCCAAGGGGATGCACATTACAAATATAGATTTAGCTATTAATTTAACTATAATTTATTTTAATAATAATTCAATGATTCTTAAAATAATAAAACCCTAAGTGGGTATTCTCAGTGCATGTTCTTTTTTCAGTAGAAATGCTCTCTAGCAAATATTTCACAATGCAGTCAAGCTCTGCATCTTAGATTATGCTCCTATTCTGCAGCAGCACTAGAAAAATACAGTGCAGTAAAATAAACACAATGGAGCTGACTTTTGGTTTATGAAGCTACCTTATAGACACATTTAGAACTGAGCTGATACAGGCATAATGTGTATTTTTCTGAGCAACAGTGTTACAGAAATTATACGCCAAGGGAGCAATCTAAAGTTCTGTTTATGCCACTGGAGATTGTATTACCACTGAGCTTCCTGCAAAAACGCCTAGGGAAGCGAGAAAAGACAAATAGATTTTCTTCTAAAAAGCATGCCAGGTTTGAAATTAATGGCAGCTGGATTTGTGCTGAGTCTTTAGAGCTATGTTGGGATGGTCTAGTGCCATAAGATGTCTTTGTAGCTGTAAGTACACCAAATAATCCATTCAGGCACATGAGGTGGCACTGAAAAGAACAGCTGAGTCCCGGATCCCCGGTGTCTATATTCACCTTTGATTTCCCCTCTTTTAACACAGTGGTTATTTCAGACAGAGGTTGCACATTTACCATCTTATTAAAATGATAACATCATCTGAACATTACAATAATCCACTTTTTCAGGGAACAAGCCAGCCATTATCTAGAAGAAATCATTTTCTTTTAATAGTGCCCAGAACTGCGTTCACCAAGCTGGAAGATCTCTTGTTATAAAACAAGGCAAGAATGATCCAGAAATGTTTACAAAGGCTGCACTCTCAAATGCCAGTTAAGAAATGGGAGGATGAGGGCATCGAGAGACATGGAATCCTCACTGCTGAGTCAAAGTGCTGCTTTCACTGAGAAAGAGTTAATACAGAGCTTGCCTATTTTGAAAATGAAGTTTTTATAACCGAGGATGCTACACAGAAAGGAGCAGTGCCCTTCTGCCAGGGGTCTCATTTCAAGGCTAAGAGTTCATCTGACTTCTTACAGGGACAAAACCATACAAAACTATGCACAACGTAACTGCTATTTTTCAAATTGTCCACCAGACCACAGGATTTAGGTAACTTTCTCTGAACTGGCCATGAATTCATAATAGTCAGGAACAGAACATATTTCACTGCTTTTTTAAGCTGACACTTTACAGCTGATGCCATGTATTAACCAAACACTGCCTGAATAAAACCCTCTCTGATACCACTTATCCTTCTTTATGTCTTTATTCCATTGGATTGGAATACAAACATGAGCATATAGGCCTCCAAGAAATCCTACTTTAAATGAAGAACACAAACAGTTTCATAGCTAATTTCACTGGTTTTTTCCTATATTATGTTTATTTGAAAAGATGGAGGGCCAGGGATGGGAAATATATTATTCTTTTATAGCCATGGGGTTGTGTAAAATGCAAATCTTACCTCTCCCTTGTGCTAAGTTCCTGTTGTATCCTACAGGACTGAAGTACTCAAATATAAAGACAGCCATGGCGGACACGATGAGAAGCATCACAAACATCATCACCCAGACAGAAGCACTAAAAGGCTCTGCAGCAAAACAGGAGAAACAGAAACACAGTTCATTAAACCAGTTACAGCACAAGAATTCTAATGCCCTAGCCTAGGCAAGCCCAGCAGCTTCCTCCACATTACCTTTTTCCAACGAAAATGCAAGCAAGTAACTAAGTAGCAATATATAATGAACTGCTGTTAGTATATATAGACAATATCTATGAAGCCAAAAGCTGAAATGTAAGTTGCAATTAAAAACAAAAGGCTGCACACTTTTCTTTGACACTGAGTGGCACATAACTGGTTTGACTCGCTGTTTATTCAGTCCCCAATCAGGCTGCTGTGTCCATTCATCCTGTGTTATACAAATTTATCAACAGAATGGCCCAACCACTATGACTGCATTTCTGCAAAGGAAAAGCAATTAAGCAAATGTTTAATACATTTGGTAATTCAGTGAAGTAGACGTCTCTCTTGTTTTCTATTCAACAAAAAGTCTTAGAGGAGGAAAGATAAATACTTGCATTCAAACTAAATGCTTTTGTTTCAGGATTCTTTTCTCTCTATGCTTACTTTCATCTCCCTTCAATGAAGATGATGTTTTTATCAATTGCAAACACATTCTTTTGCATGTCTCATTCTTATCTGGGAGCAAATTACTGAAATTAAAAGGGTTTATGGAAAATTGAATGTCACTTTGAAAGACAGAAGAACCATAATTAAGTAAAAGAAGTAGGTTGGAGCATGAAACTAAATACCAGACTAAGCACCAACTTTTTGAACAGACTGGATATCAATATCAAATATCATCTTTCCCAACCACAAATTCTCTGTCATTTCAGAAGTCCCTGTGGTAGCTGTCATGGTACAAGGATATCTCTAAGAAGATTAGCATGGCAAAGTAGTTATCTCTTCATCAGGCCAACTTATTTGGGGCACTTTACATCATAACTTGAGCAAATAGAGCAAGTGTGAGTATGCTCTGAAGTGTGAGAAAACAAATCTTAGTATACTAGGTTAGGACAGAATATCTAGTTAGGACAGTTTTTAAATACATTTGAAATTACAAAAAATTAGTGTGTTCAAATGCTTTGCCTGTTTTTGAAAGCCCAAGAAGTTCCTCTCTTGTAGCTTTTTCGTTCTTTGAATTTAAGATTAGAATCACTGAAATTTCTTCCCTCGCTGAAGGAAAGGCCTGAGTGACAGCTGACGTGCTAAGCCCAACAGCCCAATCTGAGCCGTGCCCAAATTCAGATGATTCACCCAGAATAGAGTGAAATGTAATAATTTGTGCCCAAGCATAGAAAACTCATGACATCTTTTGTCTTTGCTATGCTTTCTCCAGAAATTTGGAACTAAGACAAGACCAAATAACAAATAGCCCCACTGATGATTTTGGACGGTAACTAAAAAGGCAAAGCAGGGACATTTTAAACTAAACTGGTTTCCTTCTGCAAAGGAGAAGTATTTTTTTCAATTAATTATTTTATTTTTAAGACAGGGTAGGAAGTTCTTTCAAGTACTATAATTATTTGTTTGGGAGAGAATGGTAAGTTAGGAAAATAACAGAATTTGTAAAAGGCAGAGAAAGATCTATGTATGTGCAGCCAGGGAAAGGACATTATGTAGCCAAATAAAGTCTAAAAAGTATTTTCTGAATTCAGTTATTAACTGGATTAAATTGGAATTCATGTAGAACTACTACAAAATTTTGACAGCATTCTCACAGAAGAAAGCAAGGCTGATAAAACCCTTATCAAACGCAACAGTGTAGAAACAGCAATGGTAATTTGTCAAAATCTAAATAAGGCAGAGGGCAAAACAAGCCGATGTACAAAAGTGAGCTATAAACAAGAGTTTAAGCAGAATTCTCTTTAATAATTTAAGGAGTCTGGTAATGAGGTGGAGAATTAATAGAAGCAATAGGAAAACAAAAAGCTATTTGGAATAGCAAGCAGTAAGATTGAACACGTACAAAATCAACTGAATAACAAAGTCGATCTTCCTGTCATATCAGAGATCCAATTACACATTCAGTTCTGTGCTTTGATTCTCAAAGGACAGAAAGGGAACTTCTCTCAGGCAAGCAGCAGGTTTTAAAGGAATTTTCAGCAAAGCTATAATATGGCAGAAAAATACTAATATATGACTTGTCAGTGTACATTTCAAATGACTGACAACGGAGAATATCAAGCAAGGAAAAAGATGTCTTTCAGTCTTACCTCCCACGACCAAAACCAATACTTGAGGAATACATTAAATAAAGAGAAGCATAGATTTTCTATTCCACCAATGCCTCCAGAAAAGAAAACTGACCTCACCTATGAACTCTCCTTCTGAAAAAATATAGAAATGGAGATTTGAGGTTTCCCTCTTTTTATTTTGTTGTTTAAATAAAGCTGAACCAAAACTCCACAGAATCATTTAAAAAATTATTTTTAGATCTAGTATATATGATTTCTAGTACAATGTGAAAATGTTTTATTGTGGATAAAATTCTCATTTGAAGGAGACACTCTGATCAGAATCAGAACACGGCAGATAATGAGGAAGAGGCTGTCACAGCCCGTCAGTTACTCAGATCTATAGGACTGGAAAAATCTAGTCACACAAAAATCCTGTACTTGTCCACATTCAAAGAAACAATTCATAAACCCAGGTATTTCAGGAACTGTAACCAAGTGCTATTCTTTAAAAATAATATTGTATTTGACAGAGGTTTTTAAATCTTCCAAAGGAATTACGTAAGATGACTCTATTCTCAGACTTTCACTTAATTGAAACAAAATCAGTCTGTGAATAAATTCAGTTATCTGCCTGATAGTATTTTGCAAGGCAAAACATTTTACTACTACGCACACCTCATCAAAATACACAGTCAATTCCAGCAAACTGGCAGCTTCATCTATGCCTGAAAAAACAGCATACTTCGGAGAGCATAGACTTGATTTATTGGTGCAGTAAATCAGATTTCTTCAAAAGTAGAGCTGTTTTAGAGAGCTTTATGAGAAGGGGTTATTTTTGTTTCCTTTGAATTACATGCACCTCCAACTAAACCAATAACATTAAATGCATTTTAGAAATCTAATAACTCTGTTGCTTGTGAAAAATGCAAAAGCAGCCTCTCTTTTGAGTGTGGCTGTAAACAGGTTTTTAAGAGATAAGTAAAAAATCAACTGCACTTGCACATTAGAAAACACCCCAATACTTATTTCCAATGGTCATTTCAACATGCTGCAACTGCAATTTAAAAAATGAACTTTACAACTCAATGACTCAAAGAAATGAAAAGATACTCTCTGAGTGTTTTCATTACAAGTGCAGTTTCTTGCAATTTCACTTTAAAGTCTTTCATTCATATCAAACATCAACAAAATCTGCTTAGGTATTTCCACATTTGGGACATTATTTGATTACTCACTGTATTATATTTACTTGCACCATCTCTGTAATGTGCTTTTATGGAACAGATATGAGAAATAAGCTCTGTGTTTAAATGATGATTCTTGTGTAAGAAAATTCAGTTATTTGCCTGCTTGTATCTGATACCACACCACTAATCTGCTCGTCAATGTCTATGAGCAACTTCAGGGGCAGTGAAGAGCTTCCACTCAGCAGTTTAGAACTGGCCTCTCTGCTGACCCAATGGACTTGAACATTCTAAACTGTGCCCTGAGATATCTGGAATATACCGATTTTTTTATTTTTCCACTTAATGATTTTAGTGTCACTATTCCTGTACAAGATATCTTTAAAAATAGTGGGCCCAAATACATTATGAAGAACATAACAGCATTCTGGGCACTTTTGAACCACCTCATGGCTCATTCTCTTTTCAGCTTCAGGTAAGTTGAGGCCAAATACTAAAGGAGACTATAAGTACTAAAAGAGGAGAGGGAAATAACGAAAAATGCACAACTGAAACAAGAAGCATGCAAGGAAAGAAGCCCAGAGTCTTCGTTCCTACATCCCACCTCCTCTCTGCCCAGCCTTTCATTTCTTTGCCGTACCTCCACCGTTCAGCTGCGTCACTGGAGGAAACACTCAGCTCACCAGAGCAGCAGTGTGGTGTTCAGAAGCCAGAGGTAACTTATCAAACTTAGCTTTAAATTATATCTAAAGATAAGGAAGTTGTTCTTCAACTCTACCATGGGTTTTTTAATTATTTTGTGAATATTATGAAGATATTAAACCACTTATGATGGGCTAAACAAGCATAAATTAGTTTGTAAGGAACCAGAGTTGAAGATGTAATTTTCCTAACTGAAGATTTTAGGGGATTCTTTTTCACACTGAAATCACTGTCACTGGTTTTCACTTTCAGCATTTGAAAACAACATGTGCTAATGTGTCTCCATATGCTAATGATCATGTTAATCAGCACACCAACACAGCACAAACTTCCTAATGTAAAATTCAAAACTTACCAGAAATGTGTTCATGTACTACATATCTTAACAAACAATTCAATCTACCAAAATCTACAGAAATGCAATCAGATTATCTGGAGGGGCTGGAGAATCATACCTAGAAAAGCAGATGGTGAAACTGTGCCGTTGCTCCGTGACACCATGACACTGATCCCCGTCTCAACAAATGGCACCGAAAAGTCAACGACTTCCGAGCGCTCCTCGTTGATGGTGAGGGAGCCCACAGCCATCACTGCCCGGTGATACACCACCTGATCCACGGGGAGAACACAGCACCCATGTCACTCAGCACACAATACCTCATCCCTTCAAAAGAGCTCGACCAGACATCACTGAGTTCTTACTTGAGAGCTCTTTTAGTTAAAAGAGAACTTACTTCACCAATCATTCCATTCCACACGTTATTGACTTTTTTGCCGTGCTTCCCATTTGTCACCAAGTACAGGTCATATGTGAACTTGACAGTTTTAGACAACTTCTTCAAGATATCGATGCAGAATCCTTTGCAGCACTTCTTTACGTTAGTTCCCTCATTAGTTTTGTTGCTGCCAACAGAGAAGACACATAAATGTTCCTGCTGGCATAAACAGAGGCAGCACAAAAGCAAGATACGCCACACTGTGAAACAACATTTTGCCACGCTTGTGAGTGACCATGTTTTTCTGAATCAAGGGAAAAATAACCCACAGGATGCTTTTACATCTACATGGTGTTTGCAGCTCCTGCTAATCACAACAGAGCTGCTTGATGAGACACAGAGATAGCGTTACCTCACATGACATCTCTCTGCTCTAGGATCCAGCCTAACGCGCTGCACTGCTCCATCAGGACATGCAGCCTGCTTTTACTAATCTCTCTCTCAGGGTTAGATTAAACTTTTATTACTTCTACTCTCAAGACATTAGACTACATGTCATTTAGTAATTAAAGAACATGTAAGCTATAAAAAGGCACAGCAGTTCACCGTGCTTGAAATGGATGCATCTTCTCAAAGTGCACCTTTTCCTGCACTTGGGGGTGAATTTCAGGCTGCCTTTACGTGCAAGGATGCAAGTTTTCTCTTCATCTTTTTTTCTGAAATGTTCATTTTGTGACCTCTAGAACCTTTTAGCATAAGCATCTTCAGAAGGCAAGGCAGTATCTTAGAGCCTTTGGAAGAATTCAAAATCAAAATAAAACTAGTTTAGAATTTAGCTAAGTACAGTTATGTAAAAAATATAAATTTCTCTGGACTTCAGGAAGCGTGTACACAACCATTTAGCAGTCTCTGGAAATCTTCAGAAACATGCATCATATTCCCTACACCTGCTCAGTAAAAATCCTGTTATACTCAGTTCATAAATACACAGATCAAAGCTTAAAGCAGGTGAAACACCACTGACAAGTGTGCAGTGAGAACTTTTCCACTGATTTCTAATGACTGCTCCAAAGTTATGGAGCACTGAAAGAAGGGGACTTTTCCCTTGATGGTAAGTCACAGTGGTATTTTATGCTGGAGTAGTTTTTCTATAGCAAATTTCAGCAGGAACTTGCATTTTCATTAGGAGACATTTTCAAATTGTTACAGACTAATGAAGGCAGGCATATCTCAACATAACTGGAAACAATTCAAAGAGGACTCATTAAAACAGTCCCATTTTGGAACACAATCTTCTTCCATGTGACTGAAAAGGGCTAATTCTCATTGACTTTAAATTTACTCAAAACTTACTACCTTGTTAATAATTCGATGTGACTTACACGTGTATAACAAGAACCTTTCAATCTTTTAAAAAGGAAGACGTGCAAACAGCATACCGTGTGGGAAAAGGAAGGATGGAAGGAAGGAAGGACAGAAGGAAATAATTAATGAGAAAATAGAGGACTATCTTTTGCAAGAAAAAAAAGGGAACACTGTGTATTTACTCACTTAAGTTTGACAAATTTCCGGCATGGCACGGTGTTTTTTTGGCAGCTTTCCATCAGAGGATCCACATCCTCAACAATGACAAAGGGAGCCTCCTCCAGGGTCACAATGCTCAGGTGGTTGTCGTCGGGGTCGCTGTCAGCGAAGGAGCTGTACCTTGGCCACACTGAGTACTTCAGGCTCAGGGAGTTGTTCTCCCACTTCCCCACCTGAAAGGCCAAGAGCCACAGGCTGCTGAGAGCTGCTTGCTGGTGTTTGACAAAGGGGATCCAGTATTAAATGGGCTGGGACACAGGTACAGGGAATTACATGGCCAGGACAGTTGTTTTGAGGCTTTGTTGTTAAAATTACTTTAAAATTCATTAGTAATTGCATGAAAGAGAAAAAGCACAGAGGTAATGACAAATAATGTAACATTATTTTAATAGGTAACTGTTTTATACAGACTGGACATCATCAGTTAACACGATCTATCACCTGGCTAGAGGTGCCCTGAAATTTGACATTCAGCATTTCTGTTTGAGCCAGAACAGCAACCAGATACTCTAATTGTAATCAGGACCCATTTAAAGCAATAAAAAATCATTTAAAAAAAAAAACTAAACAAACAACCCCCACCATCCCCAAACAAAAACCCTAATCCACACTCACATCTGACCAATAACCAAAATATCATAATGTCATTTCTGTATCTTCCCAAAGACTCTTCTGTTCTTATACAGTGAAAAGCCGTTGTGAAAGCCTTTACCCAGGGTTCCATCAGAGCCAGACCAAACCATATTTTTAGTAAGAATTTTTATTAGAAATAGTTCTCATTAGAAATAACTATTTTACCCTGCTTTAGTAATGCCAACTGTTGGGTAGGTTTAAGAAAGCAAACCCCACTGCACATGAAATTTGCCAGCTTATTTACTATTATAAAATATCCCCTCTAAATTAACTCACATTTCCTTCCATTTCCAGATCACGAGAAGGAGGTTTATGATTTAAATATTTTTGAGTCTAGTGTTTTCCTCCTCAGATCATTTAACTACTTTCTAACTACAAATCTAATTACATGTTTTACCTGATGACAGATAATATAAATGAGCTAGCAATCCACATAATTTATAACCTAATGCATTTTAATAATTCTTGAGTTGCTTAAGCTAAAAAAATGACAACATAATCATAAGACTTAAAATATTTCTTTTGCAAGGAAAATGGTGGGAATTAACAGTACAATAAGAGACTCAGGTCCTTAAAAAAATTTAAAAATTGTCACCTACATTCTGTCTTCTAACAACTTTAAAGTTAATCACAAAAATTTCCAAAGAACATATCCATTTCTATTTAGGGAAGCCTATAAGCACATGACCTTTGCAGTTTCCTTTCCATCCTGTTTATAAGTCAAGATGTTTTACTGAACTTTAACGTAGGAGGCAGAAATGGCAAATTAGGAAATTCAAAATATCTCAAGGGAAGTAGGAATCCTCACTCAAATCAATGGGAACTGTATATATGATTACTCTTTATGTATATTTCTAGCATGAAATTTAACCAAAACACAGTGGGTGAAGCCTTTAGGACAAAAGCTAGTTCAAACACAGAGAAACAACCTATTGTTTCTATAAATAAACCAGTTTAATTGTCAAGGTACGGTGCGTAGTGCAGAGTGTGCTGGTTTACGTGAGCTTACACGGTGTCGTCACAGCCCTGCGTACAACATGGAACTGGCCATCTGGAACGGGGAGGATTCCAGCCAGCCCAAAAGCTCAGACAAACAGCAAACATGCCAAGGAATACAAGGGATTTCAGAAGTGGAAATTATGCCCAACCGCCTGCCTATTCCAAGCACCTGAAGGAAACGTGATGGCATTTGTGTGGTCAGGACCAGAGCAGTGGCAGCCCTGCCTTCCCAAACTGCTTGGTGCAGCATGCTGGGAGGAGGTGGATCCTGATCCCGAAGTACATCCCTCTGCCAGCCACCCCTGAGGCACATCCCTCTGCCAGCCACCCCCGGTACTGAGGCACATCCCTCTGCCAGCCCCCCCTCGTCCCGAGGCACAGGCAC
>VZRQ01004251.1:563779-669970 GCA_013397975.1 Machaerirhynchus nigripectus
CCCCTGAGGCACATCCCTCTGCCAGCCACCCCTGGTACTGAGGCACATCCCTCTGCCACCCACCCCTGGTCCTGAGGCACATCCCTCTGCCAGCCACCCCCAGCATCTGCGTCCCTGTCACAGGGACCAACAAGAACCACCCCAAGGAGGTCACCTGGCCGTACCAAAATCACAGCGACTGCTTTGGTGTTGTTAACAGAAGAACCCTGATATTCTTCCTACTTCAGTGGGAGCAACTCCATTTTACTGTTCTGAGGAGGATATTAGCAGACGCATTTTTAAACACCTGGATGTGGGGAAATGCTGATTTCTTTTGAGAGTTGCATCTATAAAACTGCTGTGTTGAAGTAATAAGCAAAGAAGTATGTATCTGTAAACCAAACTTCTTTTATAAAGAAAATTCAAGCTGAGGGTAACACGCTAGAAATGCAGACATGCTGCATTACAGAACTGTCCAAAAGTGCATGCACATACATTTACTGTACTGTATTGATATGCCACAAAATAGCCAGAGACTTACGAAAAATTTCAGTCATTCCTGGTTATACTGATGATTAATATGGCCTTGTTCCCAGAGAAATACAGAAGGAGCCCTCACTTGGAAAAAGGGCAGTAGAAACATTTTTGGGACAGATTGTGTCCCAAACCATAGAAATCCTCATTTATGGCCAAAAGAGTGGAAATTACTTTAAAAAACACAGTTTCAATAGTGAATCAAACTGTTGATTCACTATCGTAGGTGCAAAACTCATCTTCAAGTAGATATGCAATGTTACATATAACCATTGTATTTCTTTTGAAATTGCACCTTTTTTTCCAGTTTTCTTCCACTTCACATGCAGTCTGGAATATTCGCTTTGGTTTAATCTTTACAGGATGCAGGAAGGAAAGGGGAAAAGAGCTGAGAGCATGAAAGAGCTTGTTTGAAGTCAGACTGAATTAGCAGTCGCAGGGTGCTCATCTCTTCTAACCCACCGTTGCCTAAAGCACCTTACATCTGACTCTGGCACATGTGTTTTGACCACCTCATCCAAGCCTTGTTATCTTTGGAAGATTGCAGCCAAGGAGAGTGCTAAAGAAGAATTTGGTGTGTTTCTGTGTGGCAGCCAAAGGCACACAGACACCTGCAGAGTTACACATTGCTGCACCTCAGTCCCCCTCCCGCTGCATCCTAAAGCAGTTTCTGAACAATGTCAGGATGATTGACACAATCCTGCTCACACACCCTCACAGAGGCCATCGAACCAGAGAAAAAGAGCAAGGCCTAGATCCTGAGCAGAGCTTCCTTGTGTGCCAGTGCTGGCACAGAAAGAGAGTCTGTCACACCGGCATATCTCACCAAAAACAAACAAATACCTCGGTCCTCTCACCCTCCTCCCAGCAGATGGGAACTGTACACAGCACACACTCATCATCCCTTTGTAAGAAAAAATGTTACATGACAACAGGGATACTAAATGCACTCCCAGGACTACCCAGCCAAACCTTTGTAAAGGGAGATTTTCAGGGATGTTCCTTTTACATTAAACACACATACATTGCAAAACATACTTTTTGAGCTGTCCCAGTTAAGAAAATAGTGCTGAGCAAATGCAAAATCTAACCCATCCTGCTTTATTGAAAAACTATTTACTACTATTTTTTCATTACACTTTTCCACTTAGGAGGAAGAGCTACTATGGAAGCTTTAAATCAATAACTATAAACCTAAAATAGAGTTTGTCAGGCTAGCAGTAACAGCTGCAGAACAAAGCACAAGAGCAAAACCCTTCTTCCAGACACAGCATCTGCTGTAAACCTTCTGCTGCAAACCTTTGTGTCACCTAATGTTTCTGGAGGTCCATATTTCACAATGGCACTCTAAATTTAAATGACAAAATATTCCATGTCTTATTTATAAGAAGTGTTTTACAGTCCTGAATGGTTTCAAGACATCCATTTAAAGACTTTGAAGTTTTCAAAATTTGCTGCAAAATCTCATATGGGGAATGCAAATGCCCTGCTCTTCCCTCATGGCTGCTGCTGACGCCATCAGGAAGGCACCAGTGCTGTGACCAGCAGGGCTGCAAGGAAAACACAGGACCCAGGGAGATTATAAACAAATACAAGGAGAAAGAAAAGCTACCACCTCCTGCAGCCTCATTTTTCAATATGGAATTATTAATTAGCACTCACCAAATCCTCAGTGGCTGGTACAGTTTTGGTTCTGGGCAATGTCCCAGATAACTGTGCAGCACCAGAGTTCAGACTCATTCCAGAGAAGCCATTTTATGAGTTGATTGTGTAATTAGAAAGGAAGAGAGCCAAACAAATTGACAACTCCTTCCACCACCTCCCAGTCGGGGAAGACTTTTTGTCACCTCTGCACTCAGTGAAGACCTTACAGCTCTCCAGAAATGCCCAGACAGACATACCTTTACCTCCAGAGAGGGAGAGCTGCCCTGAAAGTCTTTCTGTTCTCTAATATATAGGTGTAAAGAACAGGGGCAAAGCACACCACCTCTGCTTTCCAAGGGAGCTGTGATTCCCTTACGTCAGCAAGAGGTGGGATCCATCCTCCTTGGGAATACATGATTTAAGAAATGCTGCATAGTAACTGGTGCAATTCAAACAATTCAGCACAGTAAAGGTCAAAGGCCTTCAGGCTAGGCAAAAGCTCACTGATACAGAAACAATACGCAATTTTCAGCCGACAGTGTCAGGATAGGCATATTTACAGGAAGACTAAATACACAAAACAACAAAGATGGAATACAATGAATGACAACCCAACAGATGTTAAAGAGCACGCTGCTGCTTCTGCTATGGGCAAAAAGAATATATCACATTACAACAGAGAGCTACTGACAAAAGATACCCCAGGAAATAGATGATTAGCTCAGGCAATTTCATCTGTTCTAGTTAAAATATCTGCATTTCCTCACAAGTGTTAGGGAACGTCTATGAGACATGCGGATCCCTCAGCTGTCATGACCCTTGCTCAAATCAATTGAGATTTCACAAGAAATTACCCTGGAGCACCCCACTGATTTTTTTACCCCCACAGTACTCTGACAAAAAGCTTTGTCAGAAATCTGCCCGAGCGCTGGGTTTTTCTCAGCTCCTGCCCAGTGAAGTCAGCTCCACAGTCAGACCCAGGAGGTGTCTTTTCTGGGCTATGTGACAGTGGATGTTGGTAGCCAGATGGAGCTCTCTGTGAAGACCTTGGTTCATTTATTCCAGGCAGGAATCACGCACCCTCTGCCCACTCGTTCCTACTCAGATACAAATGCGTACAACCCCACACAGAGCTTGTAAATCTGGCATATGCTACTTAATCAGAGAAAAATCAAGCTCTGCATTAAATCCTGCATTAGTAGAAAGTTAAAGATCACAGACTCTGTTTAGAATAAACCTGGATGTAAGTAATAGTTCTTGCAGTGGTGTTTAATTAGCAGTTGTGCCATGTAGTACACAAATTCACCCAGAATACAGACCACCATGATAATTTTATCTGTATCTACCTGGGAGCACCAGTAAAAATTGTTTTTACCCCCGAAACCATCTTTACACAGGGAACACACTCATCTTCAAATACAGTCCTCCCCACCTTACTTAAAATATGTGATATGCACTGCTAATTAAACTGCCTGCTTTTGCCACTGCTAATCATGTTCTGGTATATGATTTTAATATTGGATTGATTTGGTTTATTTCCACATTAAAAAAGAATAATAAAAAAGAAGCCAGACAAGCAGCCTGTGAAGTTGGCAGCTCAGTGAGTTTGATGGGCCAGGTGAGACATCCAGGTTCCACCTCTCTGA
The DNA here is from genome assembly GCA_013397975.1 of Machaerirhynchus nigripectus. NCBI lineage: Eukaryota > Metazoa > Chordata > Aves > Passeriformes > Dicruridae > Machaerirhynchus > Machaerirhynchus nigripectus. The sequence goes on from VZRQ01004251.1 coordinate 567,583, forward strand.
GGTAACATTAACAGGGAAGCTGCAGCTGGGGCTGCTGAACCTCTGAGGGTTGTTGAACACTAGCACAGTGATCCTGCAGTGCTTCGGTGGTATTTGGGCAACACTGTTAACTCTGGTAAATTTACCAAGTTTCACTTTAACAAGCACATTAAGCTTGTCTTCTTAAAAATCTGAGAACAGCATCCCCTTTGCCTGTCAAGATCAGCAGCAAGAATATGAATGTTGGTGTCAGAAGTTTGAGTAGCTGCTTTAGGACCTGTCAAAATATCTTGCTGGATGCCTGTGAAACATGCCCAAAAAGTGATTTTCAGTCTTCAAGCTATTATCATCCAAACAGCTTTTTTCAGCACCTGATATGGGACAAACCTTTCAGTCAACCCCATTTACATGTGAAGTTACCACCTCAAAGTTTCAATACTGAGTCACTTGTAAAGAAAAAAGAATCTGTTTTCCAAGGGGTGAGACATATGCTCGCCAGCTATGGTTAATGGCTTCTCTATAACCTCAAGCTTTAAGTGAAGTATATCAGTTCTGAAACCAAGGAAAATTTGGTTTTGAGTAAAAGCAGATTAAAACCAAAGAAAAATTGTTTTAATGATAAATCTTGAATCTTCAGGAGAATACCAGGTAAAAAAATCTTCACATAAACCACAATTACTCTTTCTACATAAATAATAAAGTAGCTACTTGTAATATGTACATTATTTACATTAAGAAGATTAACAGGCTGTTGCATTGTCATTTTTTCACATGAGTAATTAGAAACTAAGACTTGATTTTTTTTCCATATAGGATTGAGGATATTTAATACGACTTCAATAAAACCATTCTCTGATACTCCCTGCTACACCGTAAGAGAAAGGAGAAGCACGTGCCTGTCTGGAAACTCAGAGCAGCAAATGTTAGATCTCAGATGAGTAACTTTGACAGTTTCAGAATTGAGCAAAACAGCTCAAGGAGAAAGGAACAAGAGGAAAGAAATTGCCTAAGAGACACGGGGTAAAACCTCCAACTTGGAGAGAACATTGAGACAACACTGAAGAGCTGCTCAAATAAACCGTGTGGAAGGGAAGGGCCTTCTCAATCTCTGAGTCAACGGAGCTCAAGTGCAGAGTGACACTGCTGAAAGGATGTGGGGTGTGCCCAGACAGCCGAGAGCTATGTCCAGCTAGCCAGGATAATTGATTAGTCAGTTTATCTGTCCTCATCCACAGAGGCAGGGATCAGCCTGTGGTCAGAAGAATAAGTCTGGTGGTGGCACAGCACTCCTGGCCGCCTTCCACTTCTCCCCTCTGACATAATTCCTAATTAAACCTGACCCCCTTCCCACAGCCCAGTGCTGGAGCAGCAGCCACCAGAGCTGCCCTGGCCTGCCACCAGCAGGGCTCCAGAGCAGGGGCCACACACGATCACACACATCCGTTTTTGTTCTTCCTCCTAGAAACCCCTCAAACCTGACAATGAGCAGGAAGGGATTTGCCAGCTGGAAAACTGTGCACAGACAAACTAAGGATCAGACTCGAGAGAGCCCCTCAGCCCAGCACTGCAAGGTGGGGTGGGCACTGCTGCCATACAACATCCATGGGCAGGCACAGCACAACCTGCCCCAAATCCTCATTCTCTGACAGGGAAGTCACTTGAAGGTTAAAACAGGCTCAAGTTATTTCTTGGAAATAATGCTGGTTCATATATCCAGTATTTCTTCGCTGCTGTTAGCTCATTTTTCAAAAACATCAAACCCATCTCTCCTTGTCCTTTGAATGGTCTCTTTAGAGAAGCTTCAAGGTACAAAATGTATGAAATTGTTTTAAGATAAGCATTGTTGGCTGTCTCTTTGAGTATTTCCTTCCTTTGGCACCTCATACCAATAATATTCCCCAAGCAGTATAATATTTTTTCCAGAACATTATATATGATATGCAGACTGTTGAAGAATTTTAAAATAGGGCAAGAAATTTTCATAACAGTTAGAGAGCAAATGATTCCTCCAAAGATTCAGATTGACACATTTGGAGAGGATTAAATTTATCCAGAGAATTAAATTTGCATCAAATGAACATAAAGAAATACACAGCATAATCTAGGACTACTCTATGTGTTTTTGCATGACTAGCATACTTATTGAGATGTCCTTCAGTAATTCTGATTTTGTCATTATTATTCATCATCATGAAGAGTCTTGTAGTCTTATAACTAGAGTTTTAAGTTGATTTAATGGGTTTTTAGAACTATAACAAAAAGAATTAATAAATTTCAGCATCAATTTAGATTATGCAGAATCATGTTTCATGAATTCAAAATAAAACTGGTGGATGATACAGATGTATGTTTTCCTACAGCCTTATATTACAAACAGTTTCTTAAAACAATTTTTTAAAACAGAGGGCCACAGCCTTCAAAACTCAGAGCCAAAACAATCACGGGCTGAAACAGGAGTTTTAAAGAAAAGATGCTTGTGATAAACTTTTTCTTTTATTACTTGCATATATGATTAACCTTGATGTTAAGACATTTTTCCTTCTAGTCGATACAGAAGTGTGTGGAGATCACTTGTCTACCTGGATTAGCCAAGATTCAGAATTTTTTAGGCAAATATTGACAAGATTATCATCCAATTCAGCAGGAACTTCACGGGGTTTTTTTAAAAAGCGTACTTTTACCATAAAATCTGTTGAAAAATACAAAAATCAAGCAAATAAAAGGACTGGAATTGTCACGATATAAAAAATCCATCCAAATTCAAGTAGCTGAGGACCAAGCTTTTGGACATTCTTCAGTTATCAATTTTATTTTAATAAATTGTAAGAAGAACCAGAAATGCAAGGTGTGTCTCACAGAAATCAGAAATCCACATGGCTTTTCTTCGCTGATCTGTACTATTGTGCCACTGATCTGTGGCTTTCCCTGTTAAAACTCATCAGACATTCTCAGGATCATGTAAAATTATCTCTCCTGCAGGGCTGTGACAAAGCTGCTAGAGCAGAATCATTGACATGCGTGACATTAATGCCTCTCCTGGTCCCCCAGCACCTCCCACGCCCCGTGCCCAGAGCAGCGCTCACCTTTTCCCACTCGCGCTCGTTGTTCAGCACGATCACCACCAGCCTCGGGTGTGCCTGGTAACCATCTGCTGTGAAGGACAAGTCTCTACCTTCCCAAGTCACATTCATCATAAACCTGGAAGGCAAGGAAGAAAAGTTCATTGAAAAATTAATGGGCTGTCCAGCAGTTAATGAGCAGCAAGTTCAGTCACCAGAACCACTGATTAAATCCATGCACCAAACCCTGCCAGTGCTGTGGAAAGCCTGAGCTGGCAGCATGGGGAGTCGGGGCATCTCAAGGCAGCTCATAGCTCAAGACAAAGCAAAATATTGTTTATGTATGAATTACAGTGCAGACATCATTTTTAACAGCTTCCACATTATATATGAATAATCTCTCCCCTCCATGAATAATCTTTCTGGCACTTTGCACAACCTCACCAGCTTTTCAGGAGCATTTTAAACAAACCTACATCACCTCTGTATGTAACATTGTACTATTGTGTCACTGAGCAATACTCAGAGCAAAGTGCCTCCAGTCTGTGTTCCCCTGTTCAGACCTTCAAGAGTCCTGTCAGCTCTTCCCAAAACTGTACCTACACACAGTGCTGTGACACAGGATAAATTCTACTAATGCCAAAACCAGACATGAAAGCTTTGAAGGTGTTGGCAAATATTTCAGTTCAGTAATTTCAAAAGAAAAACGATTTATGTCTTATTCTTTTCTATTTAGCTTAACTTTAAATGGATTTCAAAAGATATATAAATTAATTAGCATTTTGAATAGGAAAAAAAAAAGTAGAGGGACACTGCATAAAATGTACAAGAAGGAGAACTTTCAAAATTTTGTTGGAAAAAATCAAATCTCCACACTGTTAGTGTAAGCCTGACAGGGCTATCCCACAAGAGGTAAAACTGCAATTCAAAATCTTGGGAGGAAGATAATAAGCCCCCAGTCCATGTCTGTGGTCTGAAGTTATTCACATTAAATTGCACGGAATTCTCAGTGTATTTAATTGAAAGAAATTCAGTCCAAGACTGATGCAGACAGAAGTGCAGATGTCCATCCTACAGAGAGATGTGTTCTGAAGGGCAGAAATTTAGTATCCTTCGTCCATTACCTGTAGTGTTTTACCCACAAGAAACTGATACTGTTTTACATGCTTGTATGGGTTTGGAGGGGTTTTTTGGGTTGGCTTTTTTAGGAGTAGTAGTAGCATGATCTCCTGGGGAATGTGACACAGACAAAATTCCTCAGCTCCAGATTCAAAGGAGAAGGCTTTGTACTGACATAGCTGCCTGAAAATCCCAGTAGTAGAAGCACACTAAATAAACATATATAGACCCAGAAGAAATAATGGCATTGTATCATAATAGTTAATAATTAAATACACACCACCCTGAACAGCCATATTAACATCATTCAGCACCATTTTGACAGCACTTTGTAAATTCACCCATTGTAATAACTCATATTTCATGACAGACTTCCAGTGTGAAAATTTTCCCCTTGACAGAACCTTGCTGTTCAGCTGAACTAATTTCTCATATATTCCATTTTTCATCCAACAGTGAAAGTTCTTGCTTGGGAACAAAAAGCTTGTTTGCCACCTTGAGAGGCAGCAAACCACCAAATAGGATTTACTTGTACGCACATGGAAGGAACCAGCACAGCACTCACTCAGCGCTGGAAACCACTGTGAGCCAGGGAATGCAATGCCTGGGAAGCAACCACAAGGGGAAATCAAGGATGTGCTGTGAAAACAGGCAATACTTGTATTTGCACTTCTGCACCCTCTCCCAATTCTCACCCATGAGGTAACACCCCCCACAATGAACACATCACCTGACATGGCCAGGCAGAAACCACCTCACTTCACTGGAGCTGAAAGCCAAGCGTTGTGTCCCCTCCTGAGGGCTGGACCCCAAACACACACCCTGCAGTCCATCAGGCTTTTGTGCTCACCTGGGTTTTTAACCACACAGAAAATTGTGACTGGACTGGAGTTGAACTCCTCTTTAATGGAGTTCAGTGGGATCACCACCCCTGACTTCAAACACTACTCATCATATTTTGGGATTAATATGCAAATGTCCTAGGCTCAAGCTAGTCAAGGGCCATCACAGGATGCAGTGCTGATGCTCAAGAGCTCCAAAAAAACATTATGAACCACAACTTTAAAGTGAAAAATTGAACTCAGTGAATATTTTTAAATCATGTGAATTCACCAGCCATCAAGTAAAGAAACACATTTTGCAAGTTTTGGGGGTGTTTTGGTTTTTTTTCCAAAAGTCTCTCATCTGAAAAGTCTCTTAAAATTGTATTCTCTGATCTGGATACAAAGGTATCCCTGAGTGACGCACTCTGAGCTACCCCAGATTCTCACACTGCAGCAATAAAAAAGGACTTCAAAGAGATTCTTGTTTTCCCCAGCACATTCTTCTGTACAAAATTCATCAGCTGCCCGTGTTCTTCAGAAATCAATGCCTACAACCTACACTCACTTTTGAACTGTCATTTTTCCTCTGCAAAGGACAGAAGTCCTGCTCTGCTTTTACTGGCCACTATCCCAAGCTGCTTGTCCTACAAAAAATAACCAAGTGCTTGTCTGTTCCTGGTTAGGAAGAATGCTGTGAAGAATGTATATTATATTATTCTTATAGAGTTTTAAGTTTATCCAAGGTTAATTCTGTGCAAGAGGACTTTGGCTTTTGAATCGGATAAAATATATTCCTGAAGTAGCTTTGGAAATGCATATTCCCATTCTTAACTAAATGAGGTGTTTAGTTATTTGAACTCGGTACTTTGAGGGGGCAGTTAACAACACACCTTGGATTTGTAGTTAATCTGTTTTCACTCCTCATTAATGCTTCAGCCTTTGCAAAGACAGGATAGCGCAACGCCTTGTGATGGTATTATGACACTGAAGTCTTAATTAACTTTTGCAAACTGAAATTTGAAAGATTCCCCAGGTGATACATCAAAATGGGTTTTTTTCTGACAGAAGTTAAACAATTCTCACACTGAATGCAAAACAGGTTTTTTATCATAAAAAGAACCAAACCTTAACTATGTATTTAAAAACACTTTTAAACATTTATACAATTCTTTTTTTGCTTGTCACCTTCCCCAAAAAAAACTGAAAAGTGTTGAAACACCACAGCAGAACACTTTTGCTGTCATATTTTACAGCAAGCCTTAGAAGCACCCAGGTTACAAACTTTTCTCAAGGCTTCAAAGTTTATTTTTATAGACTCAGAAAGATCAAGTAGCTCACACAGAGCTTCAGATTAATGCCAAAACTGCAATATTTATCCCTGTCAAAATTCTAACTTTATCCAGAAAGACAGAATATATTGAAAAAGCTGGGTTTTATTACCTTGTAACTACAATATCACAACTTCATTGACTCTAATTCCATGAAGAAATGGGTGAAGGCTTTGCCAAAGGGATCAGAGCTCAGTTTTCAGAACACCATTTGTTTGGATACAATATTGCTGACACAGAGGCACCTTTCTGGCCAGACTCCTCACAGGAGACAGGGTGTGTTTGTTAAGGATTTCCTATACTCGATGAAAACACTACAAATCCTGGAGCAGAATCTTTGACGTTTTCTACTTCTATGCTATGCAAAGTCAACATATTTTCAGGCTATGGCATTTCTTTTGAGGTTTACCATGTATATAAGTCTATGCAAGATACACAAGTGTTCTCCTAAGATCCAAGGATTCGAGAGCAAAAGCAAGAAGGCTTAGTAGATTCTGTGCTGGGTATTATTTTAAGAAAAAAACACAATATTATGTAAATTATTAAGGTCACTCTGTTTCAAACACACATAAACCCTAGCCCTGGTTTCAAAAACTTCTCGGGGTTTTTTCAAGGTAAGAAATCTCACCTTGATGTGAGAAAGCCAACAAGGACAGAACAGAAGCACAGCAGAGCAAACCCACGACACAGAAGCAGATGTGACGCCACCTGCGGAGCCTCACCAGCAGTGGTGCTCAGGAGGTCCCCAGCCAGCAGCACCCTCCATGTGGTCTCTCCAGGGTGCCAGGGAGGAGCATCCTCACAACAATTCGTGTCCTCAGCATGGGCCCTCTCTTGCCTACCCACCCACAAGACCCTCCAGGACAGATCAGGTTTAGGAACACGATCAGCTCTGCAAAAAGAGGCTGGTTTATAATTAGTGTGAAATTCACCTAGAATGCAGCTCCCAAACACACCAGTGGCTGGGAAAAATAGAAAGGGTGAGGCAGAGGCGTTAATGAAAATGTGTCACTTCTAAGCTACCTCCTAAGGAGAGAACTTAGTCCCTAGACCTGTAAAACAAAGCCCGGGGCCTGGTAGCTGCAAGGGAGCAGAAAGAACAGGGGACTCCTCTCTGCCATGAGTTCAGATCTGCATCTCCTGCCCTCAGATGAGATAATCAAACTTGATAAACTCCCCAGGTGCCATCACCAGGGACTATCATTTTTTATTTAGTGTCTTCTTCACCATGGGGCAGTGTTTCAAATCTCTGACAACTGGAGGCAATGAAGAGAAGCAGCAGAGACTTTGGGAAATACATGTTGCATAAGAGAAACTCTCCCCCTTCTCTCTCAAAGAAGGAATTTCTTTCTGATTTAAAGCAGATTAAATGCCTCAAAACCAACATGTTATTTGGCAATATTTCTTTCCTGCAAATAGTGTAAACCCAACCATTTTAATAACCAAGACAGCCAGCCTATCTGGGCTTGGCATTCACTCAGCCTCATACCTAAAAAAGCAGGAGTGAATCCAAATTTGGGCTTTTCTTCTCTATCTTGTTGAGGCTCTGAACTGTTGAACTTCCTTACTGTGATTCAACCATGACATTTGAATGATACTTATCAGTACAAACCCCAAGACACATTATTTATCATTAAGGAACAGATTTCCTCAGTAAAATTAAATCAAAAAATGCTTAATGTAGAATATATAATGTGTGGTCTGAAGCACATATAGAAATAGATCTGCAGTAGAACCCTACTAAACAAGGTACTGATGGCATTTTTTTAAAGTCAATTCTGTATCTTAGGTTATGTAGCATTTTGTTTCTAAATTCAAATCCTTTGCAGTGATGCAGAGTCTCATCCTCCTCCTCCTCCCCTTCCCAGCCCCCGCCCTCCACAAGGGTACCTTGCTTTGGAGCTGTGTCTCCCTAGGCCTTGAGCCAGCACGGATGAGTAAAACTTTGGGAGCGGTCTGCTCGGTGACTGTGCAAAAGGAACGGCGTGCCAGCTTCTGGGACCTCCTGCCAGCTGCTCCTTACAGCATTCCCTGCCACGGGGTCTGCGAAAGTCATCTCGCCCCAGTTCTGCCAGACACACAACACAGCTCTTGGGGAGCCCTTCTGAAAGGGAGGGAGCAAAACTAGAAAGGGCTCAACTCCCTGGGACGTGCCACAGAGGAGTGTAACTAAACACCAGAATGTTTAGCAAGTTAATGCTGTTGTTAGCACCAACATTTCAAAAAAAGCCCCAATTTGATTACATATTGCTGCACCACCTCAGAAGCATCCCCAACTCTTCCCCATGATATGTGCCTGGCTTCCTGCAAGGGGAGGGTGCCTGCAGAAGCTCCATCTCCAAGCATATTCATTTATATGTTGATTTTTGAGCCCTGCTTTCAGCCCTGAAGGCAGGCTCTGCTCAGCTGCCAGAGAACACACTTTTTCTCGTTTTAAATTATTTTAATTATCACAGTAACAAGATAATGTTCTAATCCAGTAACTGTTTGGTACTTTCTGCTTCCTAAACTGACCTAACCTGGGAGAAAATTCTAATACTGATTTTCAGTTATTTCTTGAATCACTTTGGCAGTAAAGCAGCACCATGTTGGGGTCTCTTGGGTGGAGTGTTCCCCTCACAAGCCCTCCTTTGTCGCCTGTGAAGTTTAGATTTATTTTGGACTCATATATAATTAGTTAAATATTTATACACCTCCAATCATCCAATAAAGAAGATGATACCTATTGTTCCCAAGTCTTCTGACTTAAATGAACAAATCCTCTATAAATTGGCTGTTGATCTGTATGCAGGAAAAGATTAAACAGATTTGCTGGATTATTCATCAAACCATTGGGGCCCTTTAATCCCAGATTTCGCTCAAAGGAGGCAAATTTATCTGTCATGCTAAAAGCTGCAATCAAAATACTGAACTTGGTGAATGACTATCAGGACTAGGGGGACAGCAAACCCTCACCCTCTGAAGAATGTGCTGTGCTGAAGAGTAACAGCAGCACAACAGCAAGGACAACTAAGCTTTTGTCCCTGGCCTTTTGGACTCCCCATGGCTCCTGCTCCCTGGTTCAGTGATGACAAATAAAGGAAATCATGCTTGGAAAAGGCAGGATACTTTCTGGACCTACATTTTCACTGCTGAAGGACGGTCTCTAAATCCTGCCTAGCGCTTGGCTGGATTTCGGAACAGAATCTCACTGAACACCAGCACCACATGGCAAACACTGATTACCTATGGACAGCCACAGCATTTGGCCTTTCAGGATAATGGCAACAGCTTTACCATCCCCATCCATCCCTGTAAGGATCAGCGTGGTTGGCAGTGCTGCAGTGAATGTATCCCAGGGTCATGACTTACACACACGTGAGCGCTCTTGTAAAGAAAGCAGCACCATTCCAATGCACAAAGCAGCAGCTCTCTCCATGATGACTATTGTGTTCTGCTGTTTGTTTGCTTCCACGTTTTGTTTTTTTCACAGAGAACAAGAGTTTGTTCAACTGACTTGGCATTAATGAGGTGCTAATTCTATTTATCCTGCTGTGCCAGTATTTCACACAATAGTGGTTTCCTGTCTTGGGAGATCTGGGTCTTACACAGATAGGAAAAGATGATCTGAATCCATACAGATACAAATATACATCTGTATCTGTGTTTTTAATGCATTGAAAATGAGCCCCATATTATTCATAGGGAAAAACTGGCCTTCCCCTGCGTATCAGAAATGAACATTGATCAGATCATTCCAAAAACTAAAGCAAACCTGATTTTCTTCTGGGTCTAGAAAGCCAATAAAAGCATCTTAGAATTGCAGTGATGGGGGAAAGATAAATTGTGTGCTTCAAAACAAATATATCTTCAAACCAATTTAATACTCAAAGGATTTGAGGAAGAGGGAGGAGGAGCTATTACTTCATGGCTTTCTTTACATAGAATTTCTTCACAAATGGAGATAAAACTGCTATCTAGATGTGGGAAGTCACACATAAAGCATTACTAACTTCCATTTACAAGCAAATTAGCTATTATAGCATAGCCTCAGAATGCTATACTGGATTTAAAGCTGAATTAGACTGTCATTACAATAGATGGAGCCTAAAAATCCTGAGGTTTTTTTTTCTATTTTGAGCTTTGTTTTACTCAGGCATCCCCTTACACAGCCTCTTCCCTGATTTCCACTGAGTTCTCTGCTTCTGAGCTTGCAAGCAGTGTCCTCTTGTTCAACCCTACTTCTCCAGCACCGATTCCCAGCTGGACAGGAGGCAGAGTACAGTAGGTCCAAGTCCCTAAGCTGTTTACAGTCACTTTAGCCCTTTCCATTGGAAACATGCTCCAAAGTTTCTTAAAACAGCACACACACACTGACCTTGTAGCTTAGATTACAAAACTGCACTATCTGGGACCTGAAACTGTGAAGATTCCACTTCATAATAAAACCCTGATTCAGGCATTGATTTGTCATGTAAAGTAGAAAGCTACAATTTAGTGATGAGAAAGTACAGTGAATTTATGTAATTCACCTTGGCACGGAGAGACTGGTCAGCTCCCCAAGATTACTTAGTACTGGTAAATGCTTGTATATACTTGCCTTTCTGGCAGATTACATGTGACAAGAATAGTCTTGGGGAGTTATTACATAAGAAAGACTATTTAAAGTTTATTCATTTTAGTATAATTCTGACATTTCTAAATTAAAAGCAGCCTGCTTCTTGTTCTTGTGGTGTTGGAGAAGCTCAAAGAATCTCCAGTACAGAAAATGTATTTTTACTTCATAGTTCAGTGTTTCACATCAGGAAGGGACTTTTTTAACCACTGTGCACTACAGCTTCTCCTATTAATAATTCCTGGGTGCATCACGGACTGCACACTGCAGAATCTCCTGGTGAAGTCTAATCTCCCTGCCCTAGCACTCACAAGCCCTGTTCTTGTACTCATACAGATTTAATGAGAAAATAAAGGTTGTTTAAAGAAATACGGCTTATGCTGAGTACTGAATACTTAATTCAAGTCTACACTACTGTATGAGCCAAACAATAGGGTGGGAGACTTTTTTCAAAACAGGTTCAAGTTTTTACGCCCCTTCCAAGAGTATTTTAAACCCCAATATTTATGACAGAATACAACTTAACTTTCACAGAAACTGGAGTTCAATTATTAATGGTGGACTCCTTCATTTATGGGTCAGGTCCTACTGTTAAGGCACAGAACTTGGTTAAGAGGATGTTTTCACTGTTCCCTGGTATTGCCATCACGTGCATTAAGAGCCAGCACGGGGATGCCACGGGGTGCAGGTGGGACAGTCCTCCCAGGAGCCTCCCAGCTGCTCTGCCCTGACACCAGCGACACACCACGGCTTTCCCAGAGCCCTGCTGGGCCACAGAGCCACTCCCAGGGGCAAAGGGGGCAGCAGGAAAGGAACCCTGGGTTTTCTGCAGTGTCTCTGGGGAATTTGTAGTTTTAGAGGCAGAGGCTCAGAAATAGGAAAGAGCACAAAAAAAACCTGCAAGTGTCATACTAAAGGCAAGTTCTCACTAAGGAAATGTTTGAATCCATTTACTTGGTCGCATTTGGCTTTTAAGAAAGCTTCTGAAGAATGCTGTGTGCAAAGATGCTGTTTTCATGGAAAACAACTGTTCCAGGACATGGTGTGGTAATGAACTCCTAATCTAAATAAGCACATACATCTCAAGATTAAAACTATTCTAAAATCTCTTATCTGAAATCAGCACCAACGTTCCTTCCTGTGCCAATTCTATCCTGCTTTTCTGCAGAAAGCGCTTCATCTGCACTATTTGGTCAGAACAAATGTCATAAATACTGCTTGGTAGCTTCCATATTGTCAAGAGCTATTAAAAAATATGCAAGATACCCTACTTCCTCTCACAGACCGGATAAAGAAATATACTACCATGCAACATTTTGGATAGAAGTAATCAGGAATATCACGTCTAAAAGGGATAATTAAAAGGAAAATAATAAAAAAGAATGCTGATTTAAACCTTGGCAGTTCCCATCTGACAAACTGTTCAGAGAAAACATCTACATCAGCTCGGATTAATGCCGCTTCACTTTTACAGTTATTCTACTAAAGGTGACTTAAAATGTACCCTTACAAGTAGAGGGGACAGATTTCAGTTCTTATGTGATAAAAGCTGCCTAACTAATCTAAAACTTCTATAATTTCCAGGGACAGCTCTTTAATGCTGCACATTGCTTGTCTTCTAAAATGTTACCAGGTTCCTGCTGATGCAAGTGATACAGGCACAGCCTCCAGAGCATTTTGGCAATTTTACCTCATCGTTAAAGTACACAACGGTCCAATTTTGTTAACTCAGCTTCACACTCTCTAAGACCAATTCCTGTCATCTTCTACATTAGATTCAGAGCAGTATTTACTCTCCACAGCACACATCATCTCCAGGAGCACAGCTATCAGCGCGGCAAGGCCTCTTGCACATTCTCCCAGAACATCTGAAAACCACTGCTTAAAAAGTGCACAATGGGATAAGCAAAAAACAATATTCTCCTTCAAAAAACACACAGTGATAATGGAACAGAAAACTGCCAAGGCTACCTAGGTAAAAATAACTGAAAGCAATCATCCTTACTTGTGCAAGGTTTGAGAGGGCCGGTCATTTTTCTCCAGCTGACCATAGCAGCTCGTTCTTGCTTCAGGAATGAAAGAGTACTTTTCCAGCATGGCTGATGCAGCAGTGGCAATAACCCCAAGGCCATCCCGTACCCGAGCTTCTAAACTGTAGTCCCACTCATCATATGCTGCTGAAATGAGTCCTGAAGGAAACTCCTTGGGAGTGATTTCTGTGTTACCACTAACCAGGCTGGGAACTATCCAAAAGAAATCATAGCCAGTAAGGCCCAGGGACCGAGCCTCGTCCAGGATGTAGACAGCTTCGTCCTTGGAACAATACAGCAGGATGACGGACGAATGGATTTTCTTCAGCTGAATTTGGGTCTTAGCATCTCCAAAGGCAGTATCGAGTATGATGACGTTCTGCATGTCCCAGCCCACAAAACTGTTTTCCACGGTGGTCTTAATGACACTGATGAAATCTCGATATCCAGGGAAAGTGGTGGTCACCAGAGAGAACACATGCCAGTCATAATCCTGCATGATCTTCAGCATGATAATGGCTTCTTGCTGGATGGAAGCCCCAAACTGGAAGAACGTGGACATGACATCCTAGAATACCAAACGCAGCAAAAGATTAGTAACTTGGTACAACTCTAAAGGGAACAGAATCTCTAATTCTTCTGCTTTCTTTGTTCTATGGGAGCTACCAAACTTCCATTGCATTCCAATAACTCTCTGTGGTTTATCATTTTCCAATCATTAGTAAGCAACACTGATCATAGGTACTACAGCTAAAAAAAGTAACAAACCGATATTTACATAGGAAATTTCCAAGTGCTGGATCACTTGAAAACAACAAATCAGTAGCTACTGAGGAAGCTCCCTAGGGACAGCCACCCACAGTTAAACAACTCTCCAGCAGAAGTTTTACATTCCTGTAAATGTAGGAATGCAACCCAACAGAGTCACACCAATTTGTAGCTACAATGAAAATAAACTGCAATGCACATGCTGTATACATGCTGAAGGAGCTCTGTACTTCCAAACATAATGTCTGAGATTACTTCATTTCCAAGGTTCACTAAACTAGGTGGAAGCTTTCAGACTTTGCTGAAGTAGATTTTCTGTCCCCAGGGACTGAGTTCACTACTGGTCCTGCTCCATTCAGAGCACATGGCCCATTGATGCCTGATGGAGAATTAACAGGATGGGACTCCAAGGACAACCAGCAATCCGTCAGTGTCCTCATTAAAGGACTTAAATGGAAATAATTTCAAACAATGGCCTCAGAGTCTCTAACTATTCTGTAATGTTGTCCAACACAGATTTGTCTCTAATATTTGTCTTACAGTTTACAGAATTCATAACATTTTCTACAGCATAAGGGCAGGTGCTACTTATTTTAACAACATTATCAGAAATAGGCAGCACAATTAATTTTGCTGGCACTAAATTTCCAAACACTTTCCGTGGTCTATTTTTATTAAGTTGCTATAAGATCTAAATTTATTCTTTAATTTTACATTCTGCATATCTTACATATATAATAATTAGAGTACCAAAACTATACATGGGAAGCTGTATAATTCTTTATTTTTATTTTACTTCAGTATTTACTCTTGACCAGTAGAGGCAACTTATCTGCATCATTTTCAGACACAGAAAGCATCAACTCCTGGTGAAACAAAAGCTTATGATTTAAAAATAAGATATGAATCATTCAAGATTTCTTACGCAGGCTTCTGAAGGAAGACACATATAGTGCCTTTAATTTAAAGAGTTTTATGATCATGGTCATGAACTTCTATCCTATTTTACACTTGCAGGGAACAGAAACAGATTAATTGATTTGGGTTTCATAGCAGGGTGGTGTTAAACATACAAATATTAGTGTGAATGGTAACTCAGCTCTGCAAGCTCTGCAAATCTATTCCAGGAACACAGTCTGTGTTAGGAAGCTGACACCAGGATTTTATATAGCTTGACAGCAATAAAAGTCTTACAACTTGTGTCAGACCCTGAAGACTGATACCAAAGGTATAAAATACACACTGCTGGAGGTAATGAAATCATCTGCCATGGCTTCTTTGGTACCTCAGAGATGAGATTCTGATGCCAGAGACAGACTTGAAATGTTGTGGGTTAATTACGCATGTTATAAAACATGTTTTGGAGAAGAACTGAAAAAGGAATATTTGATTGCTGCATTCTTCTAGGAGCTATTTCCTGGTGACCTGCACTGGATACTTAAAAATCACCAAACAAGATTTTCGTATAGGGACATTCACAGCTAGAGGAACCCAGCACACAGAACAGCTGCTCAGAGTCAGCATTTAATGCTTTAATTACTGATTTACTATTACAAAGTAAAGTAGGTATCTAGAGACAGTGCCATGAATCCAACTTTGCTGCAGTTTCCTAACTGAGCATAAAAAATATTGTAATGCAGAGGCAGTCACTTCCGTTTTCTTCTCCAACTCCTATCTTGGTTTCCATTTATGATTATGCTAAATTACAGTAAAAAGTAAAATAGTTTACGGTAGGTTAACTAGATTAAATCCATATCCTCTTACTCCCCCCCATATCTATATATGTTTTATGGCTACTGCTGCAGTGGAATTATTCTTTCAAACAATACATACACCGTGGTCCTTTGTGCATGACAAGGAACGTCTCCAGTGACACAACTGAAGCATTTGAGGGCAAAAAACAATCACATGGACATTTTCTAGTGTGACCTTTCTAAGTAGTAAATACAGACTTTTAACCTAGAGCAGTCCTTGGCATCTTCCCTGGCAATTAAGAACAATCTTGAGCACAATGCTCTGTGTCACCATTGCAGCAGGCTGACAACAAAAGAGAAGTAATAAAAATAAATCCTTTCCTTTTGTAAATATTGTTAGAAAAACAGTTTATGAAAGGAGTTTTGATTAGCCATTTCTGTAAAGGTCACACCCATACCACAAGAACCCATTTCCTAGAACTGTGAATGTGAAGTCTAGTCAAAAGAGGGATCAAAAATGATTTTGGCAATCATGATAAATTTGTGATTAAAGTGCTGAAAAAGCCTGTAATTACACAGTGCAAAGAAGTTTGGGTTCAGGAAAAATGGAGACACGAATATCACAAGCGAGAGTCTCATCTGAAGAAATCCCATGTAACTGCACTGACTTCACCAGATGCTTTTATGGAGCTGAAGACCTGACTGTGGGTATTTACAAAGCATCTGAAACAGATGGCAGATTACAAGCAAATTGCAGCCCTAGGAACTTCAGCAGATACTTAAACAACTATAAGGAGAATATTCAAGGACATATCCATTAAACTGGGGGGGAAGGGAGAAGCTTAGTGAACAAATAGCAAATAAATAAATAAAACTGTAACAGATTCAACTATTCTATTCTTAAACATTTACAGAGCTTTTGAGGGGTTTTAAGTTTCACATTCTTTTCAAAAAGCATTATTATTCCTCTGCTTTATACAGACTTAAATTCCATACGTGTAACAAAATACTAAGGTTCAATTTTCTATATTCAAATGCAAACTAGAGTGGTGTTTGTAAAAAACCAAAATTATTCGGTTATTTTCATTTAACTGTCATCTTGTCACGTATTGAGACATCCATCTAAATCATTGCTGAAGTAGGAATACAGATGTAATATCAAAGGTGTTTTAAATGCACACCAGAAGTGTATTTTTTTTCATTCAGCAACGTTCCCAGTCATTGAGATTACTGGTGGAGTTTCCAAGGAAGTGGTACAATCCATCCAGGGCAAGAAAATTTTTACAGAGGAATTTCTCAGGTAAATCTTAGAGCATGAAAATCCCAAGATCTTACACTTGGTATGAGTAAAAATTTAGTAGGAACAAGTAGTTTTCTCTTCCGACTTCTTAGCTAGACTCCACCACATCCATGTGAACAAAAAACAGCAATGAAAAGAGGAAGTAAAGAGCAAATGAAAACTTTGTGTTTGTGCCTTGCACGAGTGTACAGTTTATAGCAAAACATCTCCCCATATGTTTCACACCAGAAGGAAGTAATCCTTAATTGCTTCTTGCTTAATGTTATTCTTGAATTCTGCGTGTGACAAAGTTCTGTCACTGCAGGAGAAGGGCACTTCAACGTTCCCACGCTTGTGCACAAAGCAGCGCAGCTCTCCCTGCTGCTGTCATTTCTAGATTAACATATTAGAGTAAGTTGCTTTTTAATTAGTGTACCGAGTCTATAAATCTGTCACTGTTGTCAGAATTGCACGTTTCACTTCCCCAGTTCCAGCAAATTGCAGGAATATTTCTCTTGAAACCTCATCCTCAGCTATTTTCATGACATCTTGGTTTCCCAGCTCCAGCTCTTCCATGAGCTCAGCAGGGGCCACTCCCAGCTGCTGTACCAGCTGAGGTAAGCCCCGGCCCTATTTCGTGCTGAAAAGACTGCAGGAGTTGGGCATTTAAGGAAACAAACATTATCTAAACCAGTGTACCTTTTGCTAAATGAAAATTAAACACTAAACCAGAACAAAACTGAGGTCAACACAAAACCAAATCAATTTTCCACTCCACAGACACAGAGAAGTACAGTCACTTCACTGGTACGACAATATTATGACAGGAAGCAACAACCAGTATGAAAGAGAGTTTAAAAAGCTTAGCAGGATGATTTTATTCAGCTAGCAACAAGATTATTATGACAGGACTACAAGTAGGACTTTAAAGTTACCTTAATTGTTTCTTTCTTACTCTCAGAGACATCAGCAAAAACCATTTTTCTCTGATTTTACACCACTGTAAATTAGACATTCCATACTCAAAGATTTAAGGCTTGTGGTGCCAGGTCCCCATACACAGTGCAAACTGTTCCCTATTTAATGCAATATAGTAGTTATTTGTCATTTTTATAAAGACTGGGAAAAATGAAAGCCAGAGGTTAGTCATTAATTCAACTGAATAATTTAGCATCACATCAAAAATATACTGAATAAAATTATTTGTGCTGATCTGAAATGTAGGTAAAAAAATGCATCTTGCAGGCTGTTAACTTGGTATCATTTTTCTTGGATTACTTGAAGTGGTGCGTTGATCCCCTGGTAAACATGAAGTGAATTGCATTTCTCTGCCATGAATATCCAGGCCCCAGCCACAGGTTTTCCTTTGTGGAAGGGCACACACCCATGCCAAACTTTCAGTAAATGCAAGCACTGATGCAGAAGAGCTGAAAGGAAAACCTTTCCTCCAAGACACCCTGCATATTTTTGAATTCTTAAGTTATTAAATTCCACCTCTCTTCATTAAGAGATAGAACACGCAATTGCCAACACAAACAGCTCACTGAGGTGCCCAGGGAAAAAAACTCCTCCATTATCACCATGGGAGCAATTTGGGGGAGATTATACAAAATTTTGTGCTTTCATACAAAGTATAGCAACATGTGAGGGCGGAAATAATTTACTCATTCTTACAAAACACAGAAAATACTTGCTTCCCAAGAACCTGTCACCGCTCTGGCCCCACACATGGTGAAAACCAAAGCCAGAAAAAGGTTGGAAATTTTCTTACTCTGTAATTTAACTGGTGCAAATGCACAGCTACAAAATGTATAAAGGTCAACTGAAAGAACAAACTGAGGCCTTACTTTTTATTTTAAAAGTTTGCTCTAGGAGAAGAACACCGAAGTTAGAAAAGGGCAGTCGGAAGCAAGGGAGTACATTATGGCTTTCCAACATCTGACATGTCCCCTTTTATTATTTCAAGGAATAAATATCAGAGAAACATGATTTCGAAAGGTTAGCACTGGCTTAATCAAGCATGTTCTTTCCCATTTCCAGAGGGAGTCTGCAGGAATTCATTTCGCAAAGACTTCTGTATTTTCAGGTCATGGCTTCATCCTAAGAATTTTGCTAGATAACAGGTTTTGTGGGTTTTTTCCTTGGTAATATAACCATTTCATATTATACTACCTATTTGGCTTATCTAGGCCAGTTACAAGCGCTGAAGTTTGTCACTGTTTTTTTTTTGTACCAGAAGAGCAAATAAAGAAAGACAAAGGAATGAGAATAGGGTTTCTAGAGATCATTGTAGAGTCACCTGGGTTTGATCCTTTACATTTTCAAACAATAGAGTGTCATATCTAATAAAAGTAACTCAATATGTCATTACAGTGAAATAACCTAATTATGGAAGATGACTAGTTCTGCACAAAGCTCAGGAGCCATTGCTGGGCTGGAACTCACTCACCATCTGGGTTTTCAACACATCTGGGTTTTCTTTCACAGACTTTAAACACTGGAGATCGTGGTGTCTCAGTGTGAGCTCCTGATCAACCAGGACAGACAAATGAAAAATGCTTTCAAAGGCTGAAATGGGGCAACAAGCCTGCGACCAGGCAATAAAATGCTGGAAAGACTCACATGAATCAGCAGGGATTTGGGGGTGGTCATGTGATGGAAGGTTTATTAACAAGATGCCTCCTTTCTAGATAGACTTTTGTTTCCACAGTTACAGAAATGTTTTACACTGTGAATATTTCAATGAGGAAGGGCAAAATTCTGGGTGTACAAAAAGGCAGCGTGGAGCTGCTGTGCTATTTGGATAAGTAACAGCTGTTGTGCAGCTTTTGGGGTCAAAATGAATCCCAACATACGAAGTAGGGTACTGATGCCTGCAAAGAACATAAGGGAGAACAAAAAGTATTTTAAAAAATATTTGTTTTGTATGTTCAAATATTTCTTGAATATAAATCATTGAGTTTTTAACCCATGCTGGGTCATGTGGTTCTGTACATCAGTGTAATTGGCATTGTCCTAAAATATTTTACCTTTATGGGATTTGTATGCAAGTTTCATTTCCTGTCAGTATTTCACTCAGAAAACAAATATTGAAAAATGTGTTTGACCTAATATACTGGGTAGCAAGGAGGATGGATTATAGCTGAGTATCATTGTTCTTATGGCCCTTGCCATGACTGCAGATAAATGCTTTGCCATTTTTTAAATCTAGATTTTTTTATCATGGTTTGTATAAGCACTGTCCTTCCGCTTTATTCATGTCATTAGTATCACTAAACTGGTGTAAGTAAATAGTCTCTTGAAGAGCCCAAGAAGACCTCATTTTCTGTAGGAAAATGACTTTAAATGAGCCACGGAGCACATCTTTTGCCTCAAGGAACACCTGAGTTCACATGGAGAGCTCTTGAGTCTGTCCTTTCAGTGAAACCTCTTCAAGCAGTTGTTATGAATGACGGGAGGACAATCAGGAAAATTAATGACTTTCCAAAGGCAGGGAAAGCAATTGCTGTGAAGTTACTCCAGTAATACTGGTGAAAGTAACTGGCTTTCTGCTGCGTGAGAACATTCACCTGCCAACAATTCACATTTGAGACACCAAAACAAAGTTTTGGTGACAGCATTAGAAAAAAAATGGGGTCCTGTTGCAGTTCTCCCCATGGCAACATGAGGAAGTTCAGGACACAGTGACGGTGACTTGTTCTGTACAGGTCACCTCCTTGGCTGAGAAAAAGAAACAATGAAATTATGCAACCCAACCCCAAACCATGATTTTACTGCAAAACTAGCAAAATGCACTTGTTGCAAGGATGAAAGCCTAGGTGCATTTTTGGAAACAAAAAAAAAAAAAAAACACCCAAACATTTTTCAGGCTCATAGAAGGCTCATAGTTCACCAGGTATCAGAAATAAAAAGCATTAAGAGAGCATCAGTGAGCTTGTGAATTAGCCCAGTGAAAGGCCAAAACTCAGGAAATCCAGCAGGGATCACACAGACATTTTAAGAAAGGAAAAGTCTAGGTAACTTTCCTCTCCTAGTACTGGTAGTTCCTTGTAACTCACATAATTCATCTCTTGAAAAAAAATACCACAAAGATATAGGATGTATGAAGGATACCAACCAAATAACATAGATCTCTGGAAAATAAATAAAAATCTTTGTATATAGACTGTCCATCCCCACTATCTCTCATATTCCACCAGGGCTTTATTTACCAATGTTCCTTTGTTTCATATCAGTATTGAGACACTCTGCTTTTTACTCCCAAAACAACACACTGGGCTGTGGGGAATACCTCACCTTCCTCGAGTTGCACTCTGTGACTGTGGAGAATTAATCTATCAAATCAATTAGTTCATTTACTTTGAGCCACATCTGCTCCCATAAGGCCATCATGGATGAGTTTCTCTTGATCCACGGGCAATTTGGGGAATTTCAACGGGTATAAAAGCAAAGCATTTAGGTTACAGGGAGTTATATTATTTCTTGGAGCAGACAACTAGGTCTAATTATATATCTTGAAAACAATCCTGCTGATAATGGCTATGCTTCCTGAAATCAACCCTGTACATGGGGTTTAACCAGTTTCAAAATGAGTCCCAACCAACCAGGTTTTGGTACAGTCAGATGGATCTCTGACATAAAGCAAGATTCTCAAATTTCCAAGCAAGTCCATAAAGAAACAAACGAAAGAACGGTGCTTTATCTTTCTCTTTAAATAAAAAGTGAAGCTCGCTGATTCATATTTTTTAGATTTTCAGTAAATAAAATTTTATTGTAATAGTTAAGACTTACATACTTTACTGCCCCAAAGGATTATATCATTAGTCTTTAAAATGAACAGTGGCCACATTTTGTCTGATTAACAGCTTTCTACAGCACCAGACTAATTCATTTTCTTTTCAGAATCAGTCACCCATACTGACTTCACTCTACCTCGGCCGTAAGTTTAAACATGCACACAAATTACTGTGAGCCATCCACAGAATATGCTAGAATCCAATTTACTTGACATCTTCTTGGGTATCTGCTAAATTAAAATATCTAGTGGTAATATTTTAGCTAAGTAAAATGTGATGTGTTTATATTACTACTGCTGTGCAATTAAAAAGTGTAAGTTGTTTGAACAGCTTACGGAAGCTTTTAAGAATCAATGCTATGCAATAATTCCTCCCCGGAACAAATTTTCATTCCAGCTATTTGGTATGCAACACACTAAGCATTTTGCATAATTATCTGACTTTACAGTGTCATTTTCGTATGTATTGTATACCCCAACCTATAGGAAAAGTTGCTTAGAACAAGGATTTAGGGTGGTTGAAGAGAAGTATGATTCTCTGCTCAAATCTCTTATACAGTACAAGTATTGCACAAGAAAATTCTTCAATATCAAACCACTTACAGCTCACACATCAACAAAATTCATGAAAATTTACAGCTTTTGCCATTGGCAGTTTTAAAAACAATACCATCCAATCTTATTAATCCTGTAAACAGAATCAAAACCTTACCCACAATAACATTTAAATATACTATGGCCAAGAGTTCAGCATTAAACTCAAAATCAGTAACAATTTATGATTTAAAAGCAGCTGAATTCAGCCAAATAGGCTGTTTTACTTATAGTATGTATTGCATGTGTGCATAAATGTCATACACTATATAGAAAGATAAGCATAATTGAATATCAATAAAAATGCCTTATGACATCATCTACTTATGTGAAAACATTTGGCCTCAACTGAATGCTAAACCACTTCTCACTTGTGCTGAGGATGAGAAGCCAGAAAAACCATTAACTAAGTCATTTCCATACATCTCCGCTTAACAAGTAAAAATGAAGGTAACAAACAACCTCCTCCTCCACCCCCTTTCACCAAATGGTGAGTATAAAACATTAGGCAAATAAAAGAAATAAAAAGCCAATTTAATTTTCTACCATGTGCTTGTAACTAGATGCTTTTCCTTGATGAGCCTTGGACGAGCACCTCTGTGAACCTGCTTCAGCAGCACTGGACCAAAGAGAGAAACCCAACAGCCAGAGACAAGCTGGGGAGGGCAAACAGCTAGATGGGAAGGGAATTTTTTAAGAGGAAGGCTGAGCAGAGTTCAAGGGAGCCCTTCCAAGTAGCTTTCCATGGCAACAGAGATTTGTAGGATAAATTTAACTATCAGAGGAAGATAAGAGATTGAAGACTCTTGATCTCCTCAAGAAGACAGGCATTTCGGTTCCCCAGGTAGTTTGGGTGCTAAACAAGAAGATGTGCAAACCTGACTCACCTATCTTGGGAAGGCAGTGACAAAACCTTTGTAACTCACCCAAAGCACATACACTGCTTTTAAATTCCACTCCGAGGGAGTGTTTCCCAATGCTCAGTATGCTCCTCTGCTCTGAGGTACAATCAGCAGATCTGAAGAAGGGACTGTACTCACGAGAAATTCCATTTATGCTTATCCTTTACATTCTCTTTAGGCACAATCTTTGGCCTCCGGGCAAAGCTACAGCTGCTCTTGTGTTATGCTAATAGATATTACACGCTTTCTCAGAGTGAGGGATCAGCCTATCAATCTAGAAATTAATACCCTTTTCCACTGTACATTTAAGAACAGCGGGTCAGAAGCAAGTTCACTTAGAAAATTTCTGATATGTGATCTAAATCCATACTTACACATCACCCTAGCTCAAGAGGAGAGGGTGACTAACTGCTTATCCTAGAATTAATCCTACTGATAAGAAGGTAGCACAAAACACACCAACAATGAGCTGTATTTCACTGGTACTCACTGCAGAGCCTTTGAATAATCACAAAACAAACCCTATTTGTGTTAAAGCAGTTGCAAGGGCTCCAGTGCTCAGAGCTGCTGCACCCATACCAGAAGGGACATAGGAAGACTGGAATTCAGCTGCAGGCAGATACAACAGTTTCCCCCATCTCTGTGCAATCCAGATAAGGACATAAGCATTCACTGCATCCTGTGATGGAGGGTGAGGTAATGGAACTGAAATGTGAAGACAAAAAAACTCTAATGCACCTACTTTTTCTGACTCTACCCACACTGTTCCACACATTTGACTTAAATCTACATTTTCTTTTTAGCATTCTGTTTAAGGATGCACCAACTTATTTAGTTGCAAGAATATCACACATCAAGAGATTTGCCAAGCATTATTCCCATAAGCAAATAATACTCCAGGCAGAGAAGCTTTACCAACATATATTCAAATTACTGAGACTGTACATGGGCAGTAAAACTATTTCTTCTGTGAAATAGCTTAGCTTGTTACTTTTCTTTAGTTACGCAGAGGCAAAATATCTTTAAGCACGGCTCTGATTTACAATAAATATCAGAGGGAAAACATAACATCAAGAAAGGAATTGTTCAAAATACTATTTATCTCCTTACAAGGCATAGTAATTCTTTCTAGAAATTATTATAGATTTAACAGTCATACCACACAGAGTAAATGCTGCAGTGCTACAGCAAACTGAGTACCTCATTTCCAGCTATCAAAAAAACATGTTTATACAATGTGAAGAGGAATGATGACTTCTTCCTTAACCTGCACATGATGTTTGAAGAGAGAAACACCATAATCCTTGTACCGAACACAAGTAAATAACAAAACTTATTCTATGGGTTGACGGTTTAAAGGCCAGAAATTCTTATTGCATTTGACAACACAAAGCATGCAGCATTTCCCTAGATAGGTACAACACCAAACAAGTCAATGACTTCCATAGGTTCCTATGAAAATATGAAATCATACTTTTGAGATTTTCTAACCTAGGCATGAAACAAAAAAGATTTGTAGCTAATCTTGGTATATGCTACAACAGGTAGATTTTTTTCAAGTATCCATAATGCAACTAAATTGCA
The DNA here is from genome assembly GCA_013397975.1 of Machaerirhynchus nigripectus. Lineage (NCBI taxonomy): Eukaryota > Metazoa > Chordata > Aves > Passeriformes > Dicruridae > Machaerirhynchus > Machaerirhynchus nigripectus. The sequence continues at coordinate 592,132 of VZRQ01004251.1, forward strand.
AATGCCATCACATCTAACTTCAGTGGGAGCTCCGGGTGCTCCAAAGTCTTCAAGGGTGGGTTTGCTCAAGCAGAAAGGAACATCTGCACAAATGTGAGAGTTCATCCACGCCCATTTTGGTTTTGCTACACTATGTGTCCTCAGAAAAGAGTTTCATGCGCAGTTAACTGAAATAGTTTCTCTACAAAGTGGGAGTTTTTGTTCATTTTCATGAACAGAACAAAGGGATTTAGATGCCAATCCTTTGGGTTCCTTTGAAAAAAAACCCTTTTGTGTAGGATGACTAACAAACAAAACACCTGTTCTTACAAGTTGTTAAATGCTTTCAGTTCCACACATAAAAGATGAGTACTTGTTACATTTCAGGGACCTTATGTAACAAAGCTTGTTAAGAAAATTGCAGTTGCCGTTTAGATTTCAGTGTAACAGGCACAAGGGAATGTTCTTCCCCTTAAACTGTTCTACCTTAATTTGCCTCTGTGTCCCCCAGTGCCATACTCTAGAACGGTAATGTTAAGTTTACAAAGTACAAAGGCTGCTCTTCTTTTGCAGGATCTTTAGAAATAACCTATGAACCTTCTGGTGTCCAAAATCCAGTCTGAAAATTACTGACTTGAAAGCAACATCCCAGCCATTTCCATCTGATAGCTGATGTTCACAGCAGGTGTATTATTTCACTATGGTTAAACATGTCATTAGGTAATTAAGAATTGATCTTCACAACGGCTTACTGTGATGTACTACCAGAAAGGAAAAGATAAAAGCCATGACCTGATTCCTTGCATTATATTGCAACATATTCCACAACAACTCCTGAAATAGAGGTGAAATGGGGAAGAACAGGGGACAACTTCATTGCACAGCTCTCATTAGGCAGTTCTGACCCTCCTCACAATGACTCATAATTCTCTGTATATAAGCAATGTGCTTTCAAGTTTGTCAGATAATAATACCTCATGTTACATCAACAGATAATTTTTTAAAAAACAAATAATTAAGCTGTACCAAATCTCCACCTTTTCTGCAAGGAAGACGGTCTTCTGGAGCAAGCAGGGATTGTCCTGTGTTCAGGGGCAGATACAGCTCATTTCAGGGAGAAGAGCGTTGGTTTTTCAAATCCCCTACTAAATAAGGCAGTCTTTCTGCACAGTATGTATTGAAAATTGGGAAAGAAAAGACAACTGAGATGTAACATCTTTGCCATATTGCTTGACATGCTCCATTCCACAGAAAGTTGAATTGCTCACCCACACGAAGCTCTTCAGGAGACAGATACCTGGATAATCCCCTGAGACCTGAGATTCCTCCTGATGGACAGACATTTGCTGCTACCTGGCAACAGTCTGTCAGTCCATTACAAACCTCAGAGAAAGCAGAACATGCTCATGTAGAAGAAAGCTCTGTTCTGATCCTGCCTCACCAGGGGAGTAAATTGGGTTGCTAAAGATCAGGTCAGGAGCAGGGTACTCAGAACAAAAGCATCTCTATAAACCATGCACAGAACAAACGACCATGTTTATGTTACCAAACACGTGCTGCAGGGACTGGGCCAACATCCCACAGCAGGGATCTTCTCTACTCAGCTTGCCTGGCACAGACCACAAAATCACTGGCAAGGAATTCAGAATGCCTGAGCTACTCAAAGGATCTTGGATAAAAAGAGTGGAAATGAGGAGCAAAATTCCACCCACTGAAAAGGGAGCAGTCCCCATGAAAGGCCTGGACAAGAAGGGCGGACGTTAGAAAGCACCACGAGAGAGGAGGAGTCAGGTGAGCTCCCACTGACACCCTACCAGGTGTCCCACGAGGTAAAATTTCATCTGGAACACTGCCTCTAAAAGCCATTTCTGGTGACAGCTCAGCTATTTCCAACACATCTTATACCAGTTCTGCTGTCCAGAGCCGGCACAGAGCCAGAGACAAACATTCAGCATGCTGGAAATAGATGAACAGTGCAAAGCGAATCAATTCACTCACAGGTATCAGCAAATATTTCCTTTCACTATTTGTGGATTTTAATTAGTAAAAACTTGGACAACCACTGGTTCTCAATAAAAGTATTACACCTGGAAGCTTTATCGAATTCTTAAGGAAACACTTTCATTTGAAAACACAAACAGGAAGTCCTGTCATTTGAATTCATGCTCTCTTTCAGAAAATACAGAAAAGAACAGAGCAGAAGTAATGCAATGTGACAGGTGACCGGACACAAATCACAAACAGTTAAGAAATGCTATTTACAAAATCCCATTTCTTCAAGTTAATCACCCTTATTATCAAACAAATACTAAGAATAACATGATTTAAAATAAAATTAGTGAGGGCCAATAAAAGTCTAACTCACTCAATTACAGCAATAATTGTCCATTACCCTCCATCATGCAGCTTAGCCAGCACTAATGTCTGTCACTTCAGACTGCATTTGCAAAATGACTGTATTATAAAAAGGGATTTTCACAAAAGCTGCATTTCAACAGCTCTCAGTTTCCAAGATGTAACACGTTTCCTTTGTAATAAGGAGTGAGCCATAGAGTGAGACAGAATAATATATGTCCTTGCAAATCTTTCCCCCTGGAAGATTTACTCATCCCCAACAATAGGTAGAATAGTTTAGCAGAAATGATGTCACAGTGACAAACCTCATGAAATATCCTAAACACATCCCTACAGAAATAGTTTCTAATCTCTTTCAAGTGATGGTAAGTCTGGTCTAAAGTGGTTTTATTACTACATATGGATGATAATATGTTCATGCCCATAATACAGGATATAACTTTAAAATACAGGATATAACTTGACTAAAATTATTTTAGCATCTCAACTGATAACACAATCTGATTGTGGAATAAAAATTAAAGCTGAAAAAATGGTAAATTCTATTGACATCTGATAAAAACTTCAAGCCTGTAAAATAAACTATGTTCTACATATTAAATTCTACACTGTATGTGTAGAATTATGTCCACCAAAAGACTTCTGCAGTTTCACCCCCCTCCAAAAGATTAAGAAGTACATCTTCCTTGTAATTTTTTGCCCAACCAATCTCATTAAGGAGTTACGTTTATTATTATGCAGTCACTCCATAGAAACAAGACATACTAACATTTTCTTGCTCTCTATGAAAACATCAAACAGCTTGTGGTGATCAGTTACAATAACCCATTTGTTTGTCCTATGAAAAATTGTTATTTCTTATAACCTCACCTAAACCCCTGAGGAAGAACAGATTTTATGAAGTATTCATGAGCAAAATTCAACACAAAGCACAGAATTAGGTATAAATAAACATAGTATAATTAAAGTTATTTACAGATGCTTGGGGCTATAGCAGAAATTAGCATATATGGAAAAGTATTGCCTCTTCGTAAAGAAGGACTCAAATTATTACCTGAAAATGAGACTACCAAATCAAAACAAGCACTCAGCTGAGCAATGATACTTGTACATACCTTGGTGCCTTTGGAAATTAAACAGATGCATAGGGGATATTCTCATCCACTTGTTCGTATAAATTGCAATACAACAAGGAGAAGAATTTGAGAAGACAACGCTAAAAATTCTGTCATTTTTTCAACACCCAAGCAGAAGAGATACAAAATGGGCCTGACTGCTAACCCCACTATCGGGGAAGATATCTCTGGAGAGAGATTTGTCGTCTCTTCAGTTTCTTTCAGAAAATTGCTAAATGTACTCACAGGTATATTATGAAGCCCATGCCTTTGTATGGATGAATATGAGGTAATTTCCCAAAGTATTTAAACATTTCCAGTTTCTTAACATGTTACAATCAGACCTCACCCTCAGCAAGTAGTAGCTTCAACCCTTAGGATCAATTCCTGCCCAAATCAGACAAAAATAATAAATAATTAATTTCATCTTTGGCTTTCCTGCCCAGCATAAAGATATGACATTATCTTTCCATATTTTGAACAGGCAGTCCAAGTAATGCTGCTACACTAGAAGACAACACAGCTCTCTGACCATCCCTTGGTGTTTCTCACTTGACTGTCCAGACCAGCATCAAAAGCACCTTGTTGGTTTTTTTTCTAATATGTTTTTGCAGAAAAATATGAAAACCTGGACATTTAAAACCAAATACTAATGATGCAACCAATTAATCGGTGCAATCAACTGAACATGCTAAAACTACATCAAGGGAATAAGCCAAAAGACTAACAGATGTAATTTCCATCAAAACAGATGACAAAATGCATACACTTTCCAAACATAAGGTCATGACAGTTCTTTATGCATGATTAGCACACTTCCCTCTTGCATAACAGCACGCTCACCAGAACCCAGGTAATTTGAGTGTCATGAGTAAGTGACACCAGCTGACTGGAGCTACAGGATTAAAAGTAACAACTGCAGCTACAAGAACCTCTGGAATAATCTGCTTCTCAACTGATTTCTACATTGTAGAAGGTTATAAAGCTGCTCAGTTCCCTGCAGATACTTTGTCTTTTCCACAGCACATCATTATACATGATTCCATCACTAGGCTCCATCGAACATTTGAAGGTCGTGTAAAAAAAAAGGTTTAAAACAAATTTGTTGACTCTGTTTGTTACATAATACACCTACTGCATATAAAAAATGTGAACAATAACATGTATAATTCATACAATACACAGTAAGAATCCCCACTGATACCCCAAAATACCAACATGTCTATATACACACAGCAACAACATATTCCTCCTGTCACACTCACTCCACACAGAGTGATGATTTAAGAGGTGATTAATAACTTGAAGAAACTATGAAACCACTACAGAAACAAAGACATTTACTACTTTAGTCATTAAAAGCTGAAGTATCAGACTTTATTTTAATCAAGTTTTATACTGCCAGAACTATTTCAGTTGTTTTCCAGAAGAGGGTAAGAACAGTGATTTCTAGTTCAGTTACAACCAGAAGAACATTACCTATAATTTACCTATCAGCCAAATTAGGTACTGGAACAGCAACACTGATCTGGATGAAAGTTTTGAAGACTTGTATTGAAGGTACGCAGGGATAAAGAATTTTGGTGCTTGTTTTGCTCAGAACTCAGGTCATGCTCTGAGCTCTGCGTGTATTCCCTCTCCAACCAGGGTCACAATTCCTCTTTACACCCCAATTCCCTTTCTGCAGGCCTCCTGCCTTCCAAGTTTCTCTCTAGATTACACCTCAGACTTCCCAAGGCCACTTAAAGTTAATGAAGGTGGACTGGCTGAAATTTTCTTCAGGCTACAATTCTTCCATAGCGCTTTCATGCTTGTCTTTCATGTCAGTAATACTCTGTGTACCCACAGAAATTTAACTTAGCTTTACTACACTTGCACACAGGCAGACTGATGAAATACTACAGAAAGGATTAGCAAATTTCATAACACATCATGCAGATCAAGCATACAGAGATTGCAGGGTTGTTCTTCCCTTTAGACTTCATCAATCTCCAGGATAGTATTTCAAGCAGTTTTTCAGAAGCAAAATCCCAAAACAGTAAAGGCCTGATCCAAAATCTCAAATGATTCTACATCTGGTCAGCATCCACAGCTCTAAAACCTGCACTCGTAATGAAAGGAAAGCAAATACCCAACTTATTATCTGTGACAAGTTACATAAACTTTTCCCAGAACATTTTAACCTAAACAATTTCTTTATTTCTAGATCTATGAAGAATCCCAGTAGAGTCATTATCATGTTAGGAGTATGTTTCTCCAAAACACAGAGGTCTTTTTCCTATGATCAGTATATCACATTCATCACCATTAACAGTCTCAGAGGAGCTTAACTATTCAAACCTGGCTCAGGAAAAAAATTGATACAAAAATCCAGGTACTGTCATCAGGAGGTGGTGAGGGAGGGGGTGGGGAGCACTGGAGTTTAATGAGAGGATTATACCTGAACTGGCATATGGTCATAACAACTTCCAAACATAACCCAACCACATTCTAGGGTTTCTTGAATAGCAAATAGCAAATTATGGTTCATTTATGAAATGAAATAACATATAACCTTTCTTCTTTTTTTCAGTTTTTTTACCAACCTTGTAAAGTGGTAAACAAAAAACCAAAACCCACAAAACTTAACACTTTCTCTTCATCTATACAGATCTGGCATGCCCTGTTTTCCATACATGACAAATCTCCAGTTAGAAATTCTGACATTCTGAATTTAAATTTAAAGCCTTGCAGTACCTGAGCACTTAGCTGTTCGATACCCGGAATCAGGGTATAGAATCAGGAATAGAAAACACTCATTTTTGTTATAAGAAAGCAAGTATCCATTTCCTTGTAATGAAAAGGGTGCAAGCCTCTTTCATTAGACTTTAAAAAAGGTGAATCCTTAATTTCCAGATCTGTGAAGGACTCCTTTAAATATCTCCTGGCATAATGCATTCTTGGATGAAGAGCCTTGAAGTTTTGTGGAAGGCATTTACTTCTGTCATTAAAAGGCTGTAACAGAAATCACTTTTGGGATTTTTACAAATAATTAAGAGAAAATTAAATTCCTCCTGTTTTAAATGAGTTGTTTTAATTAGAAGTGGAAGAGAGACATAGCTCCCAAGTGACCCACAGTGCATCTGAGACAAACAAAAGTGTCATTTTCAGAAAGAAAAGCCTGTTTGTGGGTGTTGAACCCCATGTGTGCTGAGCCACACTGATGATTTCTGTAGCGCTCACAGCTAATTTACAGGCTTTCCATAAAAATAGCATTACAGTGTTTCAATGATTCCTAAACTTAGAGGAGTTTATCCCAACACGTCCATCTGTAATTATCCCACTGAAGGAAAGCAAAGCAGACAGAGTAATCACATCTTAGAAAAGTGATTCCTGGGAAATTACCATATAAACCTTTCCTGTTTCTGTCCTCTCTTTGAAATGTTTCCAATTTTTGCTGCTTAACACATTTTTAAAAACCTCTACTCGTTAGAATAGAGTTTAAAGCTATTTGAGTTTTTGGCTCATTGCATAGGAGAAGACTTAGCTAAGGACATCCACCTTAGGAACAGCTCGAATGAGAACCCACACCACACAATAAATTTTGTGATTGCTTTTGCTTGATCAAAAACTGCCACATACTGCTATCTGTTCCTTGTAGGTTAAGATAAAACGCCTGACTGGAATTGCTAATTTTTTAGCAAACAGGAAACCTTCGTTTTGAGATTACAAGAGCAGCACTGATTAGATGGCAGTGATTACAAAGTGGCTGAGCCAGAGATGCAGTGCTTGTCACACATCCATGGAGAACTCTCTCCTCTCAGAATCTGTTGTGCCAGCCTGTCCAGATGAGCCCACTCCTGGGTGAGCCAGGCTGTCTAATGGATTAAGGAAAAGACAAAACAGGTTCACAATTAAAGCTGAGAAAGTCCTGTATCGCTCCTAGCACTCCTCATTAACCAGGTGTTTAAATTCAGAATGCACATGTCTGAGCTGCACAAGGCAGTGCTTTGACTGCAGAGCAGGTGCCAGAGGGAGCCCAAAGCACACCAGGACTGCAGCTGCTGCCCAGCCTGGCTCCTTCAGAGAAATCCCCTTCCTGCTCCTCACCACAGGGCTCTGGGCAGCAGCAGCCTCAGCTATAGTGAACACACTTCAGGGAACTGCAGCCCAGTCTGTTATTTCTTCTTTTAAAATTGTTTATTATTTTTCATTTTAAAAGAAACATGTTGGCAGATCTAAATCATAGACTGAAAAACCTGACTTTCAGTTTTACGGGAACTAAATAGGAGTGAGCAAGGTTTCAACTCCAAGTCTTATTTAAATTCAAGAAAAAGTTCTCAGCAAATTCAGCATCAGCCAGATTTATCACTAATGTACCAAGGAAAATGTATACTATTTTAATGAATGTGTACTATTAAAATTTATTTATTAATATTTACTTTATATATTATATTATTTAGTATTTTAGTATAGTACTAAAATAGTAATGATAGTGCTTTATTTATTCTTAAATTACTAATAGTATTACCAATTAGCATGATTTCCTTCCTTTGCTATGCACTGAGTTTTAACTCCAGTGTTACTATATCATCACACCTTTGATTTGGCTGTCCAATAATTCAATATAACACTTCGGGCTGACAAGTCAAGCCAAAAGAAACTCATGCTCAATGCTTAAGGAGTCACCAGGTCTGCAGGCAGAACAGAAGGGAACTCTTGCAAAGAAAAGTTTGCAATTCTGTTCCCATGCTGGCATCCCACTCTTTGGTCATTGCCCTCTTTAGTTCCCTGCTGCTTTCTACTGTAGTGGAAAAGATACAAGCATAAAAAATTCCTAAAGTTTCAGGGCTTGCTGGTCAGTTTTGTGTTTCGGGGGTTTTTCCCAATTTTTCATGTATTCATAAATGGTTATCCAAGTAAAGAAGGTAATGTTACCACTTAGCAAAGTCCATTCAACAACAAAAGCAGGATTTTCACAATGTACCTGTCACTTCAAAACTGTGACCAAACTGCTCTCTCCATTTAACATTCAAGATTCTTTACATCGTCTCAAAAAATGAAGTGGAAACTCAAGCACACAAAACCAGTTAGCTTGCATCAAACTTTCATTATGAGAACATGTATTGATACTTCTTTATTCAAACCCAGTTGGAGAGCTTTTGACACAGGGAAAAGCTATTCCATAAAACCCTCAATTCCATAAAACCCTCAATTTCTCTCTTAGGGTCTCAATCAGGGTACTCAACCATGGACTTTTCTAATTGTCCACCAGCAAAACAGCCTACTGCAAAACATAAATTCTGTATTTACATACAGATTCCTTCTTTATATACATTGCACTCTTTGTGAAAAATATCTAATGACAGATGATGTGGTAAGTGTCCTTTTATAGCTTTAGACCCTTCATTGCTAGTCCTAATGACGAGTGCCCCTGCACACAGTTTTTATGACTGCACTAATCAATTTGGCAAGGTCTGTTAAACCGTCTACAAATTGATCTCTCAGATTTTCAGAAGACACCTACATATTTATCTGTGCTTTCACAAAATGCTACATCAATGCTGAACAGTGCAAGAATTTAATATGATATTAGTTTAACCTAGCATTGCTTCAATCAATAAATAAAATTAGAATAATTTACTCTCCCATGACTAAATGCTAAATTTAGCAGTTTTTCCAGATACACAGCCAGATTGAGACCAGAGAAATATTTTCATTAATAGTTCTTTATGCTGTGCTCTTACAAAACTGAATCTAACTCTTCCCATTGGCCACACTTGGTTATGATGGCCCTTGAATAAATCCTGTCATCTTAGGATGCACAATACTTTAAATTGCCATCAGCAAGCATCACCAGGATCAGCTGCATGTGAATGAGGCCAAAGGAAAGAACTTCTGTGCCACCATTTTCAGCATGGAAAGCTTTCCTCTAAAATAAGATGTTGGCTGTCATTTGGCACAGCAGGGAGACAAAACTGTCAAAGAAACCATCTATCCTTATCTATCTCCTTTGATACTTCTAACTCTGTGCTTAGCACTGCTAAAGGCTTTAAATTCTTTTTCCTTCGGGGGGGGTGAAAAAGTCTCTTACAAGAATAAAACATTATTTGGTTTAATTCATTCTACAGGAGAAAAGATCCTCTGAAAGCTGAATGATATTCCCAAGGCCACATGCACTGCTGGACTAAAATGTCCTATGGGCTTAAGGCTCACATTCTTGAAGATATTCAGGTAGATGCCTAGTCCAGTTAAGGTCAAAGGATTATCAGAGCCCAAATTCCTTTGGGATCCAGGCATTAGTATATTCCTAACACATCCCATACTTTCAAGAAAGGCTCTGTGTTTAACAGCTGTTGCTATTGCTCTAAAAGAACTACCACAGTTATCCAACATCAGCTACATGTACACTTTCAACAGAGCCAGCAAAAACAGGAACTGCCAGAGCTTGCGTATCCCATGGATTACACTGCAGCAGCCAGGGAATTAAGGTACAAAGGCCACAGATCACAGGCAAACCCCACAGCTGGCTGCTTCTGAGTGGAGAAAGCATTTCTGAAAGTTGCCAAATGACAACTGCAGAGCCTTGATGTCCTTAGAAACTTCAGAAGAGGGGTGGGTATACGCAAATCCACCATCTGCAGACTGCTTTGGAAATCACCCCTAGTCTTTACTGTCACCCTCTGATAAGTGCAGCTTCACAGACCATGACACTCCTAGGAGTGCCAAGCAAAGCCACATGTTGTCATTTATCTACTGAACACACACACATGATCAATTGTGTTTCCACACTGCCTCAAGGAGTTTCCAAACCAGTTTTAAATTTGACAGAGTTGGCTACAAGTTATGGAAGCACAAGCTGAGAATTACAGAAACCATAAGATGACACAATTAATCAGTATATAGAGAGGGCAAACAGCATTGCCGTGTTGTGCAGGTATCACCAAAGAGGGGATCACCCCAATTCACCACTGCCAACTTGGGTGAAAGTCAGACCAGTTGCAGGGGGGAGGGATGTAAATAAGGACAGACCACTGAGGTACCAACACCTCCCACCTCCACCAAGGAAACCAAAATTATGCTCTTTTGATGTCAAAACTGAATTCATATTAAATCCTTCACTATTAAAACAAGGAGGAAATAGCATTTCTTGTTCTTATGGGAACACAGTCAGCATAAGAGCCATTCACAGGGAGAAATGGTTCAGCAGAAAGTTGGATGTAAGCCAGAGGCAGGTCATAGTCTCTTCCCAGCAGTCAACAAAGCTCTTACTGAACAGAAGCTGGAGCCATGGCTATACTGGCCAAATCCCAATCATTTCCTTGTGCCACAGGGCTGAAGAGTGAGAGAGAAGAAATCCAGCACTCCCTGTATTGTGCATGGAGTCTCAGTGACTCCTTTGATTCAAATGTAATCATTTTAAACACTGGAAACACATCTTTGTCTTTGCAAGAACTATCTTGGTCAGCAGTCCTAATGTGAATCCTCACAGAAGAACCTTTCTAACCAGAACAAAAGCCTCCTGGTATGAAAGACAGGAGTCTTTCTGGACACCACTCTCCTCTAAGACTGTTATAAACACTTTAAAGCCCAGGACTGTTGCATGCAAGCTCCTCCTAAAAGAGAATTAGTAGTTGCCAAGCAACTTTCAAAAGATTACCCTAAAAATTGTATAGAAAAATAATCACTAACATATACAAAAAGCACATGAGTTTGTGGGGGAGTAGAAGAGTTTAAAAAAAAGGAAGAGAGAGTTTAAAAGAAAAAAAGGAAAAGAGAGAAGAGACACCAGAACATTAAGTTTTCAAACTTACTTTAAGCATTTGCTGTCACTAAATGCATTTCTGTAAGCAAAGCACAGCTCCACACCCATCAAAACATTTGGACATTTTGCCAACAAAGAGAAATCTCAGGCTTCTGAACCTTAATAGCAGTTCATGCTTTTGGAAAATAGTTGCTGAGTCTCCTCAGCTACCACTGCCACAGATCTGTACCTTGAACACATGCTGAGGTACCTCTCTCACAATCCATCCCTTTAATCAGTCCTTAACATCTGTATTTATAGCCTCATCCTTCTTCCCCCTGCCCTGTGCTGACCAAACCCTAGGGAAGGCCTAGAATAAACCTCAAAAGTTCAAAAATGGCTAACTCAATAATTACAACAACTTTTGAAGGTTTCTACACCCTCCTTGGGAGGCAGTGAAAATACACATTATACACTAAATAGGCAGGACCACAAAGTAGACATTTAAATTATAATCTTTCCTAGCCAGGCAAAACTATTCCTCTGGAAGCAATATAAACAACCTGAAGCTTTTATTACCCTATCCCAATTCCCTGAAGCCTTAAAGAGACAAGAGATACCAAAGATTCTGTGATTCTGTGGCCAAATGTTGAAGTCTCAGACTTTCAGGTCTTTGAGGCCACAGCTGCTCCCAGGCTGCAGCATGTACAACAGAGGCAGGTTTCTGCTGCTCTCTCAGCAGAAACCAGAGGACTTAAATCAGCACAGATCAGATACAATTCCAAATATTCATTATTTTCCCTGGCAAGAGCTGAAGAAACCAGGCAGAATATTCCCAGCTACCTAGGCCTAAAAGGCTGTGCTAGCTGCCAACACTTCTTGAGCTGTTTCTTCGTAACTTGCCAGGAAAGAAGGAAACTGTGATGCATCTGATTTACTGTCATGCAGGGTACAAATGTTTGCTGACTGCACAAGGTATAAAATTCACCTCTGTTCATATATATTTCATGATATGAAATTCAACTATCTTAATTGAAATAAAGTGTGCATAGAGCAATTGTGATTATAAATTTAAATAGACCATCTTGCAGTGGAATAAATAGTTGATATTACAAGTTTCACAAAATCAATCTGCCCAATATCTGTCTTTCCAACAGTTGGATGCCTAGAGCAGAGGTGTTTATCCTGCTCATTATGCTAACCTTCAGTGAACAATTTAGCCTCAACATTCTGGTTTATGCAAGAAGGAAAAATGTCACAACACTGAGATCACTGCAGTAAGAGCTACGGATAGACTGCAGGGACTCACATATTTACAGGGAAGTACAGCCTTGGTGACTATCCAGATGGAGAAAATAGAAGATAACTTGGTAAAACACTAAAGCCACGTAAGGTTGCAAAGCACCCAGTCCCCAGAGTCAGCACTGCTTTGAACAGAAGATCAGACACCAAACATCCAGAGGCCACTTGGAAGCCAAGTTTTATTTTGATTGTTCAATCTACATATTCACTGACTCTACCCAACGACTGAGGAAGCCTTTGTGACTAACACCTTGTTATGTTTTGATGCTTGTATACAAAAGTCTTGAGCCATCACAGTGCTCTGCTTCAAAATATTACAACAGTATTTTGACACCTGCAGCAGTTTTACATTTACATCATTGAAGGAGGTTCAGTTGTGCTGACACAGACATGTTCAGAAGACGGCAACAAGAAAAATCGGTTCACTATGAACTTCAAGAATGCATCCCAAGGAGTCGTTCTGTTACTTCAGCATTTCTAATTATTTTTACAAAGGGAGCATGTATCAGCAAGAAGTGGTGCATCATCCATAACTCCTAATCGTTGAGCTAGTTTGTCAACTTAGATTTGTGGAAGCCTTTTCAGACCACGGGAATTTCAATTAAAATTATAGTTGTGTGCAAGCTCTCTGCAAAACCTTCCTGTCACTGAGGTGCCACACAAGCCCCTACAACTCAGAAGGTTGGTTCTCAGATCCCAGTGATACAAAAATCATCTGCAGTGCCGACACACAATGAAGCCCCAATATGATAAGTCTCTATAGCCTAAAGCGATCTTTTTTGGCTGAAAAAGAATGGATTTCTTCATGCAGTTTTTACAGCTATGTGCCTTCACAGCTTCCAAAGCTCTTCATTCTTCCAGCCTTGGTCACAATTAGTTTTGAGGCATGCTTGGGAGAATTACTTAAGAAGTCTAGAAATTATAATAAAAGTGACTGCTGAACTCCCCAGGAAAGCAATGAAATGCATAAATACTTCCTAATCTTTGTGTGATATTGTTGCCTTTCCCTGGGCTTAGAATTAAAAGCCAAACACGGTTAGAGGGGGGAAAAAAAGGTTTTACCTTGGTATTTATTTAAGGATCCTCAGGTGCACCACATCCAGGTAGAGTGCACCAAAATACACCCCGAAAAGGCACGCCTGAAAAATGCCCAGAACACGATGATTCGCATATACAATTATAGACCTTGCAAATCAGCATATCTATCAAAGATTCCCCAATGAGAGGCTCAAGAGAAGGCCCCATCCTGAGGAACCTCCCCCCTGCATGGGCCTGTCTTGGTTTGCAGAATGTGTTCTGGAGAGGACCTCGGTGTCTGGGCCTTTCTGACCCAGCTGCGAGGTTTCCAAGATGTTTGGTCTCTTGGCCTAACAGAACTTTGGGTCTAAGCTGTTATCAGGCTTGGGGAATTACAAGTATGTGGGCTAAAAGCACTAAGGATACATAAAAGCTGTAGGAAAGGATATATGAAAGGGTATATAAGAGGGGTATATGAAAAAGCAAAAAATCATCATGGCATCAATATTGAGCCCACTGTACTCTACTCATCAACAGATGATATAAAAGGCTTAACACCCATCCAAAAATCACTTTAAAGAAAAATACAACTGTACCTAAGATAGGTGTCACGAGACAAAAAACCCTCAAACCCAGCGCCTTAGTTGAGAATGCAAAATGTATCAAAATACCTGTCTTAGACCAGCAAAGACAGCCCTTAACTGTTACATATATTGTATCAATATCAAACAATCATGCCCAAAAATAATTACTTTCCTTAAAATACTCGTACACAGAGGCAGAGAAACACAGAATCAAAGCAGTGAAAAATCTGACGCATTTGAGATCCTCTCTCAGAGGCTTTTACCCACATGAGTTGTACATGAGTGAACAATGTTTCAGTGACAGGTCCTCAAACTCAGCCTCACTCCATCCAGCTCAGAAGATTAAGCCACTCAGCCCAGGGCATCTGGACAGCCAAAAGGGTGGTCAAAGGCTGTTCCTTGGACTGATGTCAACTTAGAATCTATGCTTGAAAACAGAAATCTCCAACTGCTGCTTTTACACTCTTTTCAGTGAGGAGCAGAGCAGTTGTGGACACCAGAAACGAGCACTGCCCAGCTAATTTTAAGTCTAAGCAGATGTTCTTGGACTACAGGAGAGTCTCTGGTAAAGAGCTACAAGTGAGCAAAGCTTTAGCCATGTTGAGGAGAGTCAGTGGTAGAAAACGAAGTGGTAGGAAAACAGTAGTTTTTAAACCAAATCAAATGTGGACTGGATCAAATGCACAGTAAATTTGATTTGTGATGGTATTTATCAACCTACTACAAAGAACTGAACATGGCATTCAGACATCAGCTCCCTCAGGATTGCTGGATCTTACCAGGCATGGTAAAGAGAAAATTACCATTAATAACGTAGCATTATTTTTAATTGACCCAAAAAGCCAGCTGTCAAAGTGTTTTCAGTCTGCCAAATGCAACTTCAGGTGTGTGGGAGGACACCTAAGGACTTTAATATGTTTCTTACAAAGAAAATATCCACACTGGAAAATGAGTGAAAAATTAATCAAGTGAGGGAATGCCTCCGGCATATTCTGATAAATTAGGAACTGCATTCTTAAGAGTATTACACTGTGTCTATGATCAATTCCCATATTAGCTATATATTAAAAAGCAAACAAAACCAAAATAACAACACAAAAAAAAAAATCCAACTCCATGCCTGTGCCATACTCCATACAAAGGTGTTCAAACCACAAACTGGTTACTGGTTCTGTAATATCTTATCTGTGAAACTTAGATCGGTTGAGGAACTGGGGAGAGGGTCAAAATCCACCAACACACTCAAAGATATAAAACAAAACTATTTTCTGCACACACAGTTTTGGAACTGGCAGTACCCTGTGACATCAGTGAGTTTTGGCACTGCAGTGTTTTATAAGCATTTACTTTTGTGAGCATAACATTTTCCAAGAAATTTTCTCACAACAATGGGGTGGATCAACCTCACTGTTCTCATCCCAAAATCATCCAGACTCTTCTTGTAGAAGAAGTGAACAGATTCCTTGACAGTTGTATCCTCATCCAACATTCACCAATTCTCCCAAGCAAGTTAAGGCAGAGATCTGAGATGCTCCGGAAGGGGAGGTCTTGTGCATTCAGTTTGATCATGAAACAAGTTCATGTCCTGCACAGGAAATACCTATATGGGCACATTTTCCCACCGTTGTTGTCTTGTGAATTTCATTCACATTTTGGAAAGAGGCCATACATCATACAGACTTGGCAAGGCTGCTTTAAGAGCCAGATCAGTTCCTTGCTCTGGTTCGCGGCACAGCCGTAGGAACGTGCTGGCACAACAGATGTGTGGGGGAAGGTGAGGAAACAGGCATGCTTCGTGTCGTATTGCTATCAGAAACAACTTACCATGAAGCCACAGCCTCTATAAAACAACATACAAATAAACCCAAGATGAAGTCATTTGAAAAATTCCCAACACCTTACAGACAAAAGGAAACAAAAGGTCTCTAGTATCTTCCATTATCTGTAAAGTCTATTGTCCAAATATAGCAAACTTGCAACTAAGAATATTTCCTACTGTAGCTGACATCAAAAGAATCTACACTAAAAAAAATAAGGCGGGAGGGAGGATCCGAATGCTATCCTATCATTACAGTCAGGAGGATGAGCACTGCCCTAGGCATCATACCATAAAATTTGACAGGACTGCACATAAGAAGTGATTCGAATACAAACCCATTATATAACACTGATATTAAACAGGGTTCCTTCTAGTCAAGGACTTGACCAAAGAACATCCTGGTTTTGTTTTGTAAAGACATTTCTGAAGCCCAGAAAAGGCCACTGCTACCTAACAGACTTTGTCTGGCAGAGATGGACCTTCCTTGAATTTATTCCCACTGGAACCATATTACATTGCTTGGAAAGAGACAAACCTAGACTCTCACATTTTCTGTGAAGGTGTATCCATCTCAGCCTACCCACAACATTCGTAAATTCTTCTGATAATTAATCTGACTTAAAGACTTGCTTGTCTTCTGTAAATTTAAACTCAAATACATTTCATCTCAACTCTTCGTTCCTCAACACAAGAAAAGGCCCCATTGTCCACTTAATTACATACTGTGTTCAAGACAATGTCTGACTTTATCATGGCAAATAAAATATCCTAATTTCTTGTTGAAGCAATGTCTCTAATTTTTGTAAGTCTCCTTGTGGGAGAGAAAGGTGTTGGCTGGTGTTCATCTGCCCAGTAGATTTCTTTATGACTGTCAGCAGGACTGGAAATTCAGTTCCTAGAGCAGTTCACCTGATTATTTTTCAAAATCAAAGCAAGAATTGCTGTATAATTCTACCATTTCTCATTGTCTGCATGTCCCAAGTTTGAGATAGAAGAGTGCCCCTAAAATACTACAATTTTACTCAACCTATTTTGATTTTACTGAGATTTATTTACAGAGGAGATGCACTTTTATCAGTCTTCTTCTGATCTATTTCTCAAAATGTAGGTCTAACCACAACACAATCATCTCAAATACTAGTTTCTGTGGATAAAAGCCATTGAAGAGCATCCATCTTCCTGCTGTCAACATGCCCAGTTCACAGGGTGTAGGAGCACCTCAGGGAATAGTCTGGCTGCTGTGGATTTTTCCCGCATCAAAACACATGGCTGATGTAGTTCAGTCCCTCAAAAGTATATACATATAATGGTAAATAGACTGTTAATCAGCTATGGCTTTAATCTGCTTATTACTGATATAGACTGCTGACTAGAGGAGAGAAAAGACATTCTGGAGGAGAACAAGGAAACACACCCACTTCCCCAGCCTGCCTACAGGGACATGCTAAATGAAAGAAAATAGAGCCATAAGCTCAAGCAGAAGGTTTAATAAAAATCACTTGTTTTTCAACCAAAATTTAGGGTGTTGTACTTCTATTTTCATTTTTTGAATGCTTAAATGCCCAAAAGCAGAAATGAAATGCAGGTGAACCTCTCAGAAGCAAAGTCCACAATGTGATCTCCAGTATCCATAAGCAACTGATTGCAGCCAATACATGCACTAGTCAGAAGAAAAGCTAAGACGGAATTTCACGTACAGATGTAATTTATACACACTAACAAAATCCTCATGACTAGGGTTCTACCTCCTACATAAGCTATTTCACTTTAAAAATAATCCCTTATTCATAGGAATATGGCACAGGATTTTGGACTGTCAAATGGCAGGAAGCTTGCCACTGCCCTGCTTTGCTTTGCTTCAGGTGCTAGTTAGATTTAATTGGACCTTTGATAGATTCAGACAGTGAAAGCATTTTCTTCAGTTATCAAACGTTATGCTCTTATTTAATTATTCTGCACCCTCGAGCATAAAATGCATTATTTACATAAAATGCATTTTGTTCTTGATTGATAATTTCCCCACTGCATTGACTGACTACAGTTTTAGAGCATGAACGCTTTAGGGTTTAACTTCTTATCTATTTTATGCAAAAACAGATGTAAATAACATCAGGCCACTATGAGAATAAACATCTCTTGAAAACCATGTGTTTGATTCCTAGTGATAGAAGACCTAAAATATTGTGTATCTTCTTAACTGTAATTACTACAGCAATTTTAAGACTAAATTGAAATCAGCTACAGAAGGCAGGAGGGATAAACACAGAGTCCCTTCATGGAAGACCTTATTAAGGAGGGGAAAGGATAAGGTGTTTGGGTTTTTTCTACCTTCAGCTACTGCCATTCACAGTTCCCCAAAGAAAAAGCAGCACTTTTGTTCCCCCTAGTAAAGAAAACAGACCAAACACCCAAATCCTACTGAGCCTCTTTGGTGCACTATCGCTGGGGGTCCCGATGCTGATCAGCACCGGGATGCCATGACCTTCCTAGAGAGAGCGTCCCGCAGGGAGCAGCCCTTCCAGGGGCCCTGGCAGGCCTCCCTGGGCAGCAGGTGATGTCAGCAAGTGTAGCCAGTTCTCAGCTACAAGCGATTCCAGCTCTTGTGATTCAGCTCTTTGTGAAATCACCCAAGGCGAACTCGGGGACAGAGAGACAGGAGCCTCGCGTGGCAGTTCCTTTATTGTCCAGCCGCCCTGCCAAGGGGACGTCAGTGATGGCTGCTCCCTCTTGTCCTGGGCAGGGGGAGAGGTTTTTATGGGAAAGGCAGGCGGTGGGGTAGAAACCAATTAGCCAACTGGGTACGGGCTATTACCATAAAGAAACGAGGCATACTGGGGAGCTAACCCTAACCCTGAGGAAGATTGGTTATCCCTGGGGAGGTTCTTTTGGCTCTCAGGCCTCTCTCCTCCAAGGGAGTGCAGAGGGCTTNTGGCTGCTCCCTCTTGTCCTGGGCAGGGGGAGAGGTTTTTATGGGAAAGGCAGGCGGTGGGGTAGAAACCAATTAGCCAACTGGGTACGGGCTATTACCATAAAGAAACGAGGCATACTGGGGAGCTAACCCTAACCCTGAGGAAGATTGGTTATCCCTGGGGAGGTTCTTTTGGCTCTCAGGCCTCTCTCCTCCAAGGGAGTGCAGAGGGCTTCTATGCCAAGGGCTCACAGCCCTCTCTCCACAGTGCGCAGTTCTTGTACTGCACTTGGAAGTCAAGTTCTGCTGATTACGCATTTGATTGTCTCCAGAAAGATAAGAATTAATTCACAAAAAAAAAAAACAAAAACCCTTGGCTACATGCTGTAATATAAGGTATCTGAATGTCTTACGGTAATTAAAAAGTCTTGGAGGCACTGAAATGAATCTATTGTGGCAAACCTCCAGTATACAACAATCAGACACTGACTTTGAAACTCCTTAATATATAAAGGAAGACTAATGGGACTGAAAGAGAAATTACATCCAAACTCATTCAAGCATTAAATGGAAAAAAAGCAAACCAAAACAACAAACAAAACACAAAAACAACCAAAAAAACACTCCTTTTACCCAACTAGTGTATCATTAACAAGTTCTCACAAAAATTCCCCAACACACTGAAGAGACATGCTCCAGCTGCTGACAGATGAAAATCAGACACTATTTCTTATGCAAATTATCAGAAGGAGCCTTTTATGTTCCAATCCCATTTCCCACTTCCCTGTTGTACCCTCTTTGTGCCACTCTCAGCCTTGACTATCCCCACGACCCCAGCGACAGAGAGCTGAGCACTTCCCAGTGTCCCTGAGCCAGGTCCAGACAGGACCCACCAGATCCTGGTCTCCAGGCTCCACGGAGATGTTTGAAACTCAACAGTAGGAAACGTGTAGAGCCACTCCTGAGTGTAAAGGGGAGCTTAAAACACATTCCTTCCTTTGCTACTCAATGTCTTCAGTTAGTTCAAATACCACTCACTTAATTTGAATTTGATAGGAATATCTCTGGGCATTCACTATCTTCATTTATTGCTTGTCTCTCCCTACCAGCAAATGCCAGCTTAGTTAATACTGAGAACCTGATAAAATCTCTGCAACACCTGTCATGCTGGAGCTTTCCCCAGCTTTGCCTGAGAAGGAGAGCCTGATGTGACTTGATATTATACAAATCTCACTTTCTACTCTGCTACTAGAAACTGCAATGCCAGTTAGAGGGTTGTCCAGCCTACAAAGATCTCTTGAAAAGGGCAGTTCCCTGAGCAGCCACATTTTCTTACCATTCTGAGCACCAGGATGGCTCTTTATAGCAGCCACCATCAGACCTGCCAAGAGAAGTCAGCATTCCCTGGTGCACAGGCTTCCCCTTTCATGAAGCCCCAAGAATGAGAGCCCATCTTCAACACAGGCATACAGCACATGTAGCTGTTACCACACCACCAAGTTTCAGAGTGGCTGTGTTTTATCTGCAGACTCCAAACTATTCAAGAGTAATGCCCTTTAGCCTGCTTTCCTGACTTCCTGATCCTTTTCTGAGGAGGTCTCTACCTAGAAACGCATCAGTTCTGAGTACCACAAACAACCAGCAGTCAACACAGCTGCTGGGCCAACAGTGCCCAGGCTGGAGCTCAGGGAGAAGTTTTGACTGTGCCCTCATCAACTGGAGTGTTCCATTTTCTCAAAGCCAAAGAGACTGTGAAATTTTATAAAATTTAGCTCTTACAAAACAGAAACAAACATCCTATTTGGACATTCTCAGAAGCATGGGGGAAAGGGTTCAAATGAACAGTGTCACCACAACAGGCAATGATTACAGCTGCTTTTCCTTCAGGATTCCTGCAATTCAAAAATTTTTATCACCAGCATCAATAATTGTGTAAACTATACACTTAAACTGATGAAGAGTAGGGCATATTTCTGTAAGATTTTAGAGTGGGGGTTTTTTTGATTAGTAACATTTTTATTGAAAGGAGGGAATGCCAAAATAACTGTTTTATTGTAGTCACGGTTATCAGTATGGTCACATAAAATGTAAGTTCTCATTTTCACCAGGCAACAGGTCTAAACTAAGGGACATGTCAAGCCAAACAAAAATACCTAGTGAGCATAAACAGACCAAATTACTTTGTCAGTGCAACCAAACCATTCCTGAGCATTTAGTAAAACTTTTTAAGAAAAAAGGCACCTTAGGATCAATGTATTTTTATTCAAAATTCATGAGCTCTATTCATCTATCAAGTACATATTCTTACTGGTTCCTGCACAAACTCCCTTGAGGGACAGACATTTTAAAAGTAATTAAATATAAACCATCACAGTCACTGCAGTCTGTGCTCAGCTAAGGATGCTGCTTCCACTTAGTCACTGAGCCATCTCCATTAACATGTTACCAAACTTCCAAATTACATGCAAATATACAAACTGATATGAATTAAGCAATCAGCTGGGACTCCCTGATTTCATACATCCATCTATTAGAAATACAACAGTACTGATTTGGCTGATGACCACAAAGAGCTTTCCAATATTTAAATCACATTTCCTCTGACATGTACAGCTTTCTAAAATACATGCAAAAATGTCATTCCAGGGCTGACACATCACATGAGGTTCCTGCTCTATGTGCAAGTCTGTCTGAACTTCCAAGCAGAAGCCCCATGCCATTTCAGAAGGCTGAGCATACAGCACTGCCAAACACTTCCCCAGGAACTGGGAACTACTGAAGCTGCCTTGTACCTGTATGAAAGCATAAAAAACACATCTCACATACTAAAGATATGGAATAGCTGTTGGATGTTACATACAGAGAACATGAAAATATGTACTTATTAAATTATAGATGAGGATAGGGGAAACTTTCATTTTTAATAGACATAGCTGCAATTCAAGTTTCTTTTTACACTGAAGCACTGTGTATCAATGTATCAGTCCCGATTCAGAGAGCAGGCTCACATGGTATGAGATTACTTTCCTAGCTTCATTCTAGGTGATCATATGTGAATGAGCAGTGGCTCTCTGGAGTAATCTTACGGTTCTGGTTAGGCCAAACAATAGCACTTTAAAACTGACAGGACAGCCATCAAGCATTTGTTAGGTTATTTGTCTTAAAACCCTGCACCATAGAAAGATTTAATATTCAAGCACTTGACATTTCTTCAGTAGGTAACAACATCATCAACTCCAGGATACCCACCATCTGCATAAGAAGGAATATATGCAAAGCACACATAGCAATTAAAGCTATATTGAACTTACATAGCTAAAAGCACAGGAAATGTGGAATGAAAACATCACTAATTCAGCTTCTTTGCACGCAGAGTTCCACATTCATTTTTTTCTTTATTAGACATAGATAAACACATTAGTGTTTTGTGAACAATTTCACTGAGAATTTCCACTTAGATTATAAACAATGGATCATTTTGCTATGGATCACAGGGCTTCATAAGTAAAATACCCAAGGAGGAGAAATCTTGCCCTTCTGAAATCAGTCCTCACATAAACAGATTAAGTCCCTCAAGGCAGTCTACTACTTCCAGAAACTCACTGGCTCACTGAAAGGAAAGCCACAGTTCCCTTAGCACATATTATAGGTGAGACAAAAGTGCTAAACAGCTTACCAAGCAGCATCAGGCTAATTAACATCATATCAGCTCTAATTGGAAGCGATTCAGCAGTGTCAGCGCTGTAGCAGGAGTCTTTTCAGGACTCACTGAAGTGAAAGGCGAATACTGACACCAAGAAGTGTTTTGTTTTCCAGCCCTGTAGAGCAGTTCTTCACTGGAGCAGTCTGGAGTCACCAGCAAAAGATAATCCAGCCACTGTGTCACTGTCTCCTTCCCACTGCTGTATTCAAACGTGCTTTTGCAACCACACCAAACTACACAGGCTGGCTAAATCACCTCTGTGGTGCTGGGAGGGTCCAGAACAAGAACAGTATCAAAACCTCAGCTCCTTCAGTCCTCAGAGGTCCTCCGTTCTTTCCAAGTTACTCCATGCAATCAGCAAGCTAAGACATATCAACTCAACTGCCCATTTCCTACCAAGTAATACCCACCAAAAGTTTAATTCTTTTAATGAAGATACAATTAACACGTTTGTCAAGTCATGCAAACCCTTACCTACTTCTTTGCACTTTTATGAGTAACAAGAACTTCACTAATTTGACAAACTAATTAAAGAGTCTTAGTCTTGAGTGGGGCTATCAAGGATGTAGCCAAAGCAAGTGAAATAAAATGAGACCTTTTAAACCAAATGAGCTTTAGCAGCCTCTGTGGCAACCCATGAGGAGCATTACTGCTGTCCAACTAAACAGAAAGAGATGATGAAAACAACTAAAAATATTCACCACAATCAACTTATTAAATTACCTCTTCCTTACAAGATGTAATTTTTATAGGATTTGTTCTAAAGGACGCATGAAAGACTGAGATTTTCATGGAAACCCATACAAAATCCTTCAACTTACTGTGCTGTGGCAAAAGCATAGCAATGCCTGCCCTCCTAAAGTAGCTGTTCAAATGGAAAAGTGCTGATTTCAGGGGTATTTTGCCCACAGATGCAAACAAGTAGTGCTCGGGATATAAAACAGCTTAAACCCAAGCCAGCATCTAAACTCAAGTCAGTGTGTTATGGCACGTACTTAGAAGTGAAGGTATCCACATCTCATCTTTGTCATCCCACAGCAGTCATGCTTAATGTGTGACAAAAATTGTTCCAGAAGAGAAGGTTCAGAAGCACTACTGGAAGCCTGAACTATTTTACAAAAGGATTTCTTGCAAAAAAAAATAGTGCAATACTATAAAAATGAGCTCCAAGGACACATTTCCCATTGAAGTAGAGTCTATTATCAGGATATAACATTTTCATGCATCATTTTATATTAAGGAAAGCTGCGTAGTCTGAGAAATGGCCGTGTCTAGCTCCTTCTGGCATAAAAGTCCTTCTTTGTGCTGTGACAAAGAGTGATATCACCACAGATGAAAATTTAGCTTCTCTCATACCAATTTGCCTATCAAGTGTAAAAATCCATAATTTTCCAATTTTTTTTCAGAGACAGCAAGAAACAGATGGACAAAACCTTTGCTTCTGTTGTGGTGTTCACATGCCCTGCCACTGCCTACTCTGCCACTGGGGCTTCAGCAGCCCTTCTGTGTCACAAGCAAGGAAAATGTGTCACACTGAGTGACACGCCTTCAAAGAGCCCCAATTTCCTTTCTTCTCCATGTCAAAAGAGCTTTAAATATCTACATTTACTGTCTTGTTCCTCATTTGATAGCTATTTTAAGTCATATTTCAAGATCAAGCAGTGACTCAAAAGACTGAGTATTGAGCTAAAAATCTAGATCCCAGTTCTAATGGTCTGTCACTCAGAGTAATGCCTCCTGGTCTTGGTGGCCACTGCAGTTCATTGAGTCACTGGGATGGTAAAATACCTAAAGTTACAAGCTTGGTGTAAAACGTGGTCAGAGTAGATTAGAAGAAGAAGATTAGAAAAGAAACACGAAAAAAAGAGATAATGCAAGTCCATCTCAGGAGAGACAAACTGTGGCACTGTGAAAGCCAGGCTGCCCCATGGAACACGGGTGATTCACAGCCCCTGCACCTCCCTCACACCACAGAGCACAAGCATCACCAGTGAAAAGCCCCTCATTTTTATGCAACACACTGATCCAGCACTGAGGAAACAAAGGCTGAAAGCTGTCACGCCTAAAGCAGGTAGTACTAATCATGCTCATGTAATTTGCTATTTTAGGAAATCCCATGCTAATTGATTAAAGTAATTAGCTGTGCTAATATTAGCAGGTTCTTCTTTTGCCTTAAAATCATGCAAAGTATGTAGAAGGAGCAACACTTACTTTAAGAGGGCCCATTACCTTACTTAAAATACTTCAGCCACGCTATAAAAACTGTCTTAGAAAAAGGCAACCGCAAGCTCATTGGACAAAACATAAAACGTTTTTGTTGATGACCAATTAAACCAGAACTTTTCACTGGAAAATTCTAAAGACCTCAATGTGCTACCAAGAACCTAATCCCTTGGGCTGAGCAGCTCTCACGAGGAGACTCAAGGTGCAAAACAATGGTCCCAGAGGTACTATTATCTCCGAAGTTTTAGGAAAGGACCTTGCAGGTCAGACTTCAGGAGAATACACGAGGTTGGATGAGAAAACGTGGCCTTTTAATGCCTCCTCTGTACCTGGTCAATATATCAGGATGCAGAGTAAGTGATGCTACTTCATTTTTAAGCTGACAAATCCAGATCCCAACTTGTGTTCCAAAATTTACTTGAACTAAAATGGAACATCAGAGGAAAAGGCCAGGAGTGTGAATTCCTGCATCAGCATATATGGAATCACCTAAGAAGACCTTTGCTCTCCAAGTCAGGAAGGCTTATGCAAACTAAAATGAACACCACAGACCAGCAAAAAACAGGGCCGGGCCTATTACAATTAATAAAACATTTCAGACTTTAGCAAGTAAAATTAAAAGTTAACATGATAATAGGCAACTGAAGTTCATTTACTTTTCGATTGTGCATTTGTCACTTCAACTGTGCATAAAAGGTTCTTCCCTAATTCATATGGCTTTTTAGTAGTTTGCATAATGCAGAAACTAACTGCAGAAACTAAGCAGAGTCTATAATATGACTTCATTGCAGTTGATAGAAATGGAACAGCAAATGAAGTATCCATCCAATATCTGCTCTGAACTGGAAGATATTATGACTTACCAAATCATGTTAAATCTAATTTGCCAAAAAAAAAAAAAAGTCTAAGTTAAATCTTTCCTCAAAATTACTGTCAGAAAGCCCATGTAGGCATCAAAGCAGTACTAGGATGAACCCTGAGTCCTGTTGTATTATTTAATACAAGTTCATTAACACCTTTTGCAGTAGCGATTTCTACATATCTGAAGAGGCTTTTCATTTTTAATCTGTACCTCCCTGCTGCTCAGTCCATTCTGCAGTGCTGGGGCACAGCAGCTGCTACTCTATCGATTTTACCTTCATATGTTTATTTTGTCTCATTGATTGAAAAGCCATCAAAACAAGTTTATGCTTAATTGAAGCAAATATCTATGCTGTCTTACTTGTAAATGGAGTTCTAAGCAGACTGTTCAGCATGCTAACATCCTAGCAAGCCAAGAACATTCCTACTTCATTCTCAGGGAGTCACACGCTCTAAACATTCATCAGTGATTAAAGAATTAAAGCTTACATGGCAGTAACAATTAATACTTCTATATTTTCTGACAATCTCTTGACTCTGCTGTCTAGAGTTTCAAAGCAATTTACTGATACACACAAATTAACTCTCAGTACCCTGCAAGGTCAGAAGTATCTTTGCTTTCCAGGGGGTAAAAGCAATATATTCACCAACATGCAGTCATGTTCAAACTGACCCAAAGTCCAGACTGCAGACCCGGAGAACTGACAGCAATTAACTTCCAGCTACAGTTTAGGATTTGCATACTGTCCACAGTTCTGGGTATCAGGATCTATACGTCTTAATTCATGCACCAAAAATCAGAAATGACCAAGGAAAATAATCTAACTAATTACAAAAGCACACACAGCCAAGTGACAGTTTAGTAATCATAAAACACTGAGTACTTCCCTACTTCCAACTCCATTAAGTGTTATTTCATTAGCATTCTCACTCTGGTAGTTCAGAGCAAGTGTAACTGCCAATGCACAATAATTAAGATTCTCCCTTGAAAATAGAATTCTGTGACTAGAAGCAGATGCAAAATTGGAAGCCTGAAATAAAAAAAAAAAATTAGCTTCATCTCATCATTTGTATTTCTTCCAGCACACACACAAGGGTGCAACTTTTTGGAGTTATAAGCATCCAAAAGAACAGAAGCAGCTATAGTTTTTGATGACCCCACTAAGTTTAGAAATAATACTAAGAAAATAGCACTGCTCAGGTGACTCAAACCATGATTCCCTATCCTACAGGCAGAAACAGATGACACCATGCAAGAATATAACTGTTTCTTACAGAGGACAGGAAAATTGACTGACTTCAGTCTGCAGTGAAGCTGTTCATCACTGCCTCCACTAAATGATGGATGCCCCACTGCCATTACAGCCAAGCAGAGTCCTGAGTATGGATTTCAAGTGGAATGAAAAGGTTAATAAGACTTATATAAAGAAGACATCTTACAGTGTCAACCTCCAGTGTCATGGACCTTTTAAGTAAATACCTATTTAATTAGTCACATATTTTAAGCTGTGACTTCCTTTTAAACCTGACTTTCCTAATGCCCTTAATAAAGTCCTGTAGCTGCTTCATTAAGGACCAGCACAGAAGCCAAGGTTCAGGGCAGACAACCAAGGAGTGAGAAAACTAAAATTACTGCAAGGACCTGTAGTTTCAAAGTACATCATCTGAGGCTTCTGAGTTCATATCCTACATTACTAAGTAAGAATTCTCTTTTCCTAATAAAGCTTATTCGATCCCTAGCAAGAAAAATATCCTAATCAAGGTAGGGGAACAGCATCTTGAAGGTCCAGGCTTTTAGAATGAGTTTCACTGTTGCTTACCAAAACACAGGATGTGTGAATGCCAGAAGACACCAGGTATAAAGTAATTCAGCAGGACACAGAGCAAAAGTGATGCCTGTGTTCATGTAGTATCTAGAGCATTTAGGGAATGAGGCTTAAATTTAAGGAATTTAAGCTACAAAATGTTATATATCCAACCAAATAAGAAAACTGGTAACTGATCTAGTTGATACCTGCTTCCAGTCTCACAAATAAAACTTAACAAGCACAGGTAGAAAAAAAATGTGTCCCGCTGAAAGGGAAAGTGCTAATTATCAAAAACCATCTATGTACACTCGTATTGCCTGGAACTGAGCCCTAAATCACTGGACTATGAGGCAACCTCAATTTATTATGTAAGTAAAATACCAAGAGCTACTTCTATATTTGTGTACAGAAGCAAAGAACAGGCCTGCACTTACCCACTCTTTGCTCTTCACTGGAGAGCAGAGGGAAGTCAGGCCTATCAATGCTGCCATCTACAGAGCACTGCTCCAGAGCTAAAGAAATTGCACTTTTTGTAAGATTAAGACCTTGAGATTTTGCAAAATAAACTGCTTGGAAACCAAACATTCTCCACCTCAGTTCCTATTTGCAGCAGTTCCAAACAGAGTTATAATCTATGGGAGGGGGCAGGGGGAATAGCAAGGGGATAACAATGATCTTCAAAACTATTTCAGAGACAGGCACATCTGCTCATGCTGCTGTGGCTCATGTCACCTGCAGCACTAATGCACCATTCTCTTCAGCAGTTTACAGGGAACATAAAAATCAAGAAAGAATAGTGAAAGATTTGCACATAAACAGCTGAAACAAAACTAAAAAAGTCTTCAGTGTATTCAGAATTATTTCCACCTTTCTTTTGTTTCTCCACAAAAATAAAGATATGATTAGAATAAATAATTCATTGTAATAAATGCATTCCATCTTAAAATTTAACATTTTGTATTTTATCTACCACTGTAAGTGCTTGATGTCATAAATACCAACTTTAGAAGGTATAAGGAAATCCCTACACAGAAAAACCTAAGTGAAGAGTATGACAAAAAATAATATATAATACAAACAAAAGTAGATTGAATGATCTCTACAGCAACATTTTGTCTTGCTCTACAACAGAGGCAATAACCTATATAATTTGAAAGCATGTTTTGAATTCCATTTGCTACAAAATCACACAGCTTGCTGTGATATACATAAATCTCACTCTTGAAAGCACAGTTCTGGGGAAAACTTTGCTTTGTGTTGTCTTCAGTCAGCTCTGCTGTAAACAGCAGGTTTCACAGTGTAAGACCATGTTTCAGCCCCAAATACACTAAATCCCAACCGGTGTATTCTCTTCTGTAATCACAAAATGCACTCCATTTAGGAAATGAAGTCTTAATTGTTCATGCATTTCCAGTGCTAAACCCTTAACTAAATACACAGTGCCAGGGTAGCTCCACAGCCCCAGAAATGTTGTTTGTTCTGGCAGAGAGAGCTGGCCCTGCTCCAACGCCTCGCCAGTCCGTTACAGAAATGGTAACTGAATGCAGAAAGGGCTCATTTTCTTCTGTCTGAAATTCCTGATAATGTGCATTTGGCTATTCACGCTGTGCACATTGCCAGAGCAGGTTGCAAACCAGGAAAGAAAATGAAGCCTTTGCAATAAAACATTTTTTAATGCTGCTGGGAGAGCACAGCCACAAGAGCTTGGTGCTGCCAGAGCTGTTTCCACAGCTCCTGAACCCCCAGAGGCACTCCTGGCTCTGTCCCCTCCACCAACAGCTACATCTCCCAAGGGGATCCCTCCAAAAAACAGGCCGTGCCTTTTCCAAATCTTCACCCTGCTCACACACCTTCCCAGAACAACCACCTCTGCACTGCATGAGGGATTCTCATATTCAAGATGTAACATGGTCATCGTGATGCTTGGTCACGGGATCATGCAGGATCTGCCAAAAATTTCATCTGAGTTCTGGGCACCATGCCCACTCCTCATCCAATACTGGATTTTTTAATAGCAGCAAGTTCATATTCCCCTGCTGACTGGCATCCTAAGCAGACAATGAGCTGATAGCTAGTAGTGAGCATCACCTGCAGTACCTATAGGTTTAACTGCCTGCACAGCAATGCCCCTGATTTTCCACATCAATCCGTTCCAAAAGGGAAGTCAGCAGGGTGCTGCAAGGAGCACATGTACCTCAGAAGCTAAAAGGGTTCATGGAAATGCTGGCAGAGCACCTACAATGCAGAATGTAAGTGAACCCAGCAGGCAGGCAGTGGTTTTACAGGCACACACTTGCCCTCTCAGTGGCCAGCATTTCCAGGAAACAACAATCAAAAGTAGAACCTGACAACAAACTGAGTGACATTAACAGCTGTATAGTTTAAAAGCTCGTGCTCAGTAAATCACAAATTTCAGCCACTGGGCAGCAATAGTCCAGTCACTTTTTGTACAGCAAGGGGACCTTGGCATAGGCCAGGGACCTGAGGTACTCTCGCACGCCAAAATATAACGCTGCTGTCACACATGCTGAGCCACTGGACATTGATATCTGCCCACTTTCTGGCAAAAATAAAACTTACATCTGTCATGTGAATTTTTCTACCATTTGGCTGCAGCACCACATACCTGTGTGAAAGGTCTTCTGCAGAGCATGGTGCAGGTAAATAAACACCACCCCAGCTGGCATACAGGCGTGTATCTCTACTTTACCACAACACTGACCAGGCACTGAACAGATTTCAGCACTTTGCCCATTTTTTACAGAAAACATGAAGGAAGAAATACAAGATAAAGTACCTTCCAACTTCCATTTCTAGCCCATGACCCTGCATTCCTGCTGTACCATGAGATGGAAGGATGTGACAAGCACAAGCCACAGTGGAGCACAGAAAATGTTCTCCCTTGAGCACACACCAGGCACCATGTGGGAAACATGTCAGCAAGCTCAAACGAGCAAACATGCATTTGCTTTAATTTTATCTATGAAGTTTTACAAACAAATCTTAGTTTGGGGGAAAGCTCTTTCTATTGTAGCTTCATATGAATTTCAAATAACTTAGTTTTATTTTTAAGATGACAGTTATCTACAAGCCAAAGATTTAGGTAGCCTATCTTGAGCTTGAAAATACAAAATCTGTTAAAAGCAGAATTGGCTAGGCCAACTCTGAAATTACCAGCACAGAGGATACACTTTAATTAGAAGGTTTTCACCAGCAAGTTCTTGTAGACAGCAAGTACCTGTCTAAAAAATTATGTAAGAAGAAAAGCTGCCAAAACTTTTCAACAGATACAGGCATGACATGGATCAAAGGGGCAGGTGCTTGAAAAAGGTACAGCTGCTAATTCTTTATCCAAACACTACACATGCAACAGACATTGCTAGAGGAAATCTCTTTGTAAAAATTGACCCCACCTTTGTTGCTGGCCTTCATTCAACTGTTCCTTGTGTTTTTACTTACTTGCTTCCCTGCACAAATGTTAAAAATAAGAATGTCTAATGAAAGCCATTGGGGAACCATTTTATGTAATCAGCTCAGTGAGAAGCAACATTTCCCTTTTCTTATCTCCTCCAACTACAATGGAACAACAAAATGATAGCTCTAACTCTACAAACCCCTGTAAGAGTGAGCCAGCCATTCTTATACTCATTTGTTGAATTTTACTGCAAAGGATGCCCTTTGGCAGCTCATCCCTCAGAGCAAACACCAACTCCTCCACACAAGTACACGTGCAATCTTTCTTACCCTTTAAAAGGCTTAGAGCACAGGAATTTAAATAGTTACCAACAGCATTACAACACAAAGTGAAATAATTTTGCTCCATCTGTGTATCAGACCATAATTGTGAAGGAAGCTGTAAAAGCAGATCATTTTGCTGGAAGTCTGGAGCAAAACCACCAAACAGTTCTGGATATCTATTTCTGACTGAATGCTACTTCTGATCCACTTCCCAAGCATTAGTTGTATTTCCAATTAACTTTTGGGTGCACTAGTCAATCCAGGATACAGGAATAGAAGACATTACAAAACGCAATTAATATTATTAAACCTTTCCAAGATCCCAAACCTATATGGAATATAAAAAACACCAAACAGCCCACGACATCTCAAGCAGGTAGCGAAAACCTGCATCTAATGCTTTTTGAAAATAAATTTAAATGCTCATTTTTTCGGGAGACTAAGTATCAGCGCCAATTAATGAATGAATTCTCTGACATTGCTGAACTTCCATCTGCCTGCAGAGATAAAGTCTGCACAGAAATGGCTAATGCACCAATGCACAATGAGGTGAGCATCCAGCATCACGAGGCGCTCCATTCCCTCGGCACGCGTGGGATGCCAGGTGCAGAGCAGCCTCTGGAGCTCCCTGGGTAACATCGAGATTGTTTTAGTGGGAAGCTGGCTACTTACTGCCATTTGAGGCTGACTGCTGGATTCAGTGTGACATCCAGTGTAAAACTCCTATAATTGCTCAGTCATAACCAACTATCTGCAGCAGCACCACTCGCTGCATGATGATGGACTTTCACTCCTGATACTCGCCAAAGCTTCTCTCGGGAGCTGGATGTATCTCAGTTCTGCTCCACACTGTGGGATCACTGCCCACCACTTCAGTAACACCAAATCCTTCCCACTCTTTTGCAAGTTCCCCCAGGGTCCCACAACATTGGCACACAAGCAGGGACTGACTGTAGGATCACTGCCCACACGGAAAGCACAGTGAGCAAACAGCCTTTGCATCCCTGAGATTGATCAAACACTTGCCTCACACTGATCCCACCACCAGCACTCCTCCAAGTCACTGTCACATTCACATTGCCCACTTCCCCAAAGAATATAAAAATACACTTGCTAGAATCCAGCCAAGTTTCAACAAATCATTTTCCTGGTAGATGATATCAATGTCTTTTATTTAAATAGATGCAGTATAAATAGGCTTTCTAATGAGAAAATAGTTTGAGGGGGTTTATGTGATACACTAACAAAAAAGTGATTACTTGATCTAGTCTGCAACTCCTTAAATATTAGCTAGAATTAATTTCAAGAAATAAAGGAAAGATCAAATCACTTACAAAGTGATCCCTGTCAAGCTTGCACTAGCGACCAGTCCTTCCCTGCTTTCA
Organism: Machaerirhynchus nigripectus; assembly: GCA_013397975.1. Lineage (NCBI taxonomy): Eukaryota > Metazoa > Chordata > Aves > Passeriformes > Dicruridae > Machaerirhynchus > Machaerirhynchus nigripectus. The sequence continues at coordinate 624,652 of VZRQ01004251.1, forward strand.
TTTGCCAGAGCAAAGAAACTCAATAATCTTAGTTGTACATACTTGCATCTTTGTGCTACAATAAAAATGCATTTAATTTCAAGCAGAATATATATGCTTTGGCAAGTTCAGCAACAAATCCCAATTTGCATCTAGAGTAATTTTTAAGTATTTTAGCATGAAGCTGCACCTACAGAAGACTTAGAGACTTTGGACTTTGGGACATGCCTTGCCTGTGCCTCTGGGGTGTCTTTACTTCCACAAGGTTGCATTTCATTGCACGGTTGACTGAGCAAAGGCTTGTGAAGTTGTCCCTTGGGTGTTCCCTCATCTCCAATCACACTTGTCTAATCATTTCTTTTTTCCTGAGATAACCATGTTCTCTATCTTTCTGTCATAAGGAGAAAGAAAAGCCTCCCCCTCAAAAAAAAAAAAAACCCACAAAGAAAAACATTACACACAACTTTCAAGGTTACCAGAACTGCTATAAAATTAATAGCTGTAGGTATTCTTCCCAACAATGGCTTACTGAATAAAAAATCACCTCACTTTGTCAACTTAAGAAACTTTCAACATTTCACCGCTGTGAGCTCCTTGAAAATGAAAGATTCAATATCTTTCTTTACCTAATGTTTATACACCATACATTTGTGTAACATATGTAGTTTTTATATGCATTCTTCTGCATTTTTATCTGTGCTGTTGTTTGAACAGATCTTTGGCGTATTTCAGACAAAGTGAGAATTAACTATGAACGGGCAGAAAAACAAGCTTTGAAATGAGAGACACTGTCATTTCCCAGTTCAGCAAAAAGAGATAATACCGACTGACCTTGCTACAGTAGCTTTTCAATGTGCAGAGCATATGGTATTCTAGAATGTCCCAGACAAACTAGCACACATGTTATACAGGTTACCCACAGGAAATCTAACACATCAGAACATGATGATTTTAGTGCATGGGAACGGGTCATCTGCACAATTCAGTGGATATACCAAGGATTTCCAGGTGGCCTGGGCAAACATCCCAGAGGCTCTAACTCCAACAAGAATTATGTATTAAAACATTGAAAACCCTATGTACAGTAGGCCTAATTATGGATATTTTTTAAAGAACAAGCAGGAATTTTTCTAATATTAAATGTTTAATCACTAAGTCATTTCTGTTCCTAACTTACAAGTTTGTTTTACAAGAGTGAAGTGATTTTTGGGGAGCAGCTCTATAAATTCTTATTAATACTTTAATATTACTGTTCTACTACATTAATTATTACTATGTATTTTGATTTTTGGCGATAGTATTTTTTGTTTATATCAGATTTAGATTTCAAATTGCAAGCTAATAATCCATAAATCAAGTATTTGAAGTTTCATAAGTCACTTTTAAAGTCAACAGAAGAGTGTTCCCTGATAGCAGCAGCTCTCCTGGACCTGCTAGACCTGGCTCAAAGGTGTACAGAAGTTCACAACCCACCAAACTCTGTGAGAAGTGGACAGGAAATGAAGCAGACTTCCTTCAGAATCCTTTCAGCCTTCTTGGCTCAAAATTATTACTGAAAACCAGATGGAGAAAGCTGTGAGCTGCTGCAGAAGCTGGGAATAAACTGGACTCCACCACTGTGGTGATACACTACAGCTTCCTCATGTCCTCACAGGAAGGAAACTCCAGTCAGCAGAGCTCGGGGTTTGGAGTTGATGCACACTTTGCCCTCTTCCCTCCCTGACTTCCTTCATCTCATCCCCTTCATTTTGCCCTACACACACAAAGTGATACATCAATAGAAAGGTCTCTCTCATCTCTGACAGGTGACAAAATGGAGCAAAACCTTGATGTTATCCTGAACACTTGATCTTAGAGATCTGGAATCTCAAAACACAGTCAATTATATTTATAATAGCAACCTTTCTCTTTTTTTGAAGTAAGAAAACATACAGTTATGACTGTTCACTACATTTAAAGCTTATCAAACACAGCATGATTAGTTTTGATCTTCTAGCAGAGATCACACCAGCAAATTTACATTAAAAAACTCAACAGCATCATTCCACTAGTGGTTTGTCACATCATTATTCTGGACAGGAAAACTTTGCTGCAGCCCCACATGGAAACCTACATTTCAGAACAGAAATTCCTTCCAAGACAACAGAAATAACAGAAGTGACCAGCTACTTAAAGAATTCTTTATTGAATCAAATATTTTAGTTCTATTTTGCCACCAAGAGATTCTGACCAAATGGCCCTGGGATAACTCTATTTAAAAAAAAAAAAGATTTTTTTTTTTCAATGGCTGATATGCATGTAACAAAGCCAGAGCTTAACTCCTGATAGTAAGAAGTAAAATAATAATTATGGTGGCTTTGGACCAAGAATCTCTTGATAATTGCTTCTAGTAGAATCTGTGCACACTTAGCACAGCTCTCTGTGCATTTCTCATCTATCTGGATACAAGTACACTGCAGCTGTTCAGTAGTTTGATCCCACTATTATTTCGGTACGGAGGACCTTAAAACAGACCAAAACAACCACCATGAATAGAATTCAAAACGACAGAGACCTGCTGAGGTCACTAAGGTTTACACTGAAGAAGCATCTGCCTGTGGTCAAGTACGCTGCTGAAAAGGTTGTGTGCACCCCCTCACAACTATTCATGGTGACAGTGCAGGCACAATTCTCATTCAAGGTCAAGGAACAATCCACGGGCGAACAAAGCTGCCACTGACAGCCAGGGTGAGTGGCCATGCCTGGGCAGAGGAGGAGAGAGTCCTCAGCACATCAGTCAGACATTCCCCATACAGTCTCACAGAACGCAGACAACTACAAGCTCCTGGAAAAAGGGGTCTGGGGGTGCTGGTCAGCAGCAGATGCCACAGGAGCCAGCAGTGTGTCCTGGCAGCCACGAGGTCAAACCACACTGTGGGGTCAAACACAAGACAGCCTGGAAAAGAGGCAATTCTGCCCTGCCTTCAGCACAGGAGGGGCCTCCCCTGCAGCACTGGGGGCAGCTACCTCAGAGACCAACATTATGGGAGAAAAACAGATGGTTTAGAAAGATGTTCATACTTTTTGTGGCAAGGAAACTGTGTGGTTTGTTATATGTGGTGCAACCAGTTCAGCAAGACAAGCTTTGCTGCAAAACCAGATGCAAACTGAGTTATCTATTTTATAAATGTAAGGAATTTCACTGTTTTGATGACTTATTTACAACATTTAGATTCTATCTTGTTGTAGTGAAGCTTAGCATGAGAGATAAGGGATGATTACAAAATATTTTGGCCAGTTATGCACTCAAAGAAGTATTCTCAATTGCCTATGGCTCATAGATGTAATTAGACAATATATTTCTTCTAAGTAATAAGGCTATTTAGAGATGTGGTTGAATAAACACATCAAAACACAGAGTTGCTCAGGAGCTGAGCTGGAAAGGTCAGGTGAAAACTGTTAAAATATGTGACTTGTTTCTCTTTTCTCCAAAGAGAAACCACGGCAAACCATGGAGGAGCAGGGGCAAAGAGAAGGCGATGAAGAAAGTTGTAGAAATAGGTTCATTTGTCAAAAAAAAAGAAACTGAACAAGAATGTTTCCAAACTACATTATAAATTCAGTCATTAGCATTGATTTATCCCTTACCTGTCAGGCTTCTGCATGCACCATCCTATCCTGGCCTTTAGGACAGATAAAGATTCCATGTACATCACATAATGCAAAGGATACAAGGAATAAAAACAGTGTTTATGGATAAACAAGATGCTCAGAAGACGAGTAGTTGAGCACACAAGAAAACACTTACGCAAAAGAACAGGTTCAGGGCCGCACTTTGGAATAGGAGCAAATATGGAGCAAGTGCAGTGCTGCAGGAAAGCTTGTTCTACATTCACAGAATCTTAACTTCACTATTCTGCAAACTACAAAATTTGATTTAGTGAATTCCTTGCATACCATTGGTTTTTTGCATAGACAAAGCATGGCAAGATTTTTTTCTACCTGCTAAACAAACTATTTGTTGTTTTTAACCTGGGTAGCTGCTTCTGTTTTCTACTTGATAGCCTGTTCTGGGTCTTTAAACTACACAAAGAACCCCCTGCAGGAAAACCACATGCTCACATTCAATACTACATTTCAGGTGGCAAGTGCACTACAATGACCATCCCTCTGCTACCACTGAGGGAAGTGAACCTCTGCACCTTCAGAGGCCAGCACATTTCTATTAGAAGCTTGAGTTCAAAAGGTGAGATTTGTAAGAAACACCAGGCCAGGTGCATAGGATGACACACTGCTTGGCAGATTACATAAACACTTCTTGACATACTGGATATGCTAAAAGAACTGTGCTGTGCAATGACCGTCTTGAGAAAACTTGTAAGCAAAGGTGATACGATAAATAAAATCTGGAGAGAGAAAACCAGTGTGAATCACTAACAATTCCACTTAAACCTCAGAGAGGACTTGTGAGAAAGGTCTGTTGTTTAGTAGGTAAATACATACCATTGACTATTTTGTGTTCTGTTAAGATGCTCAAGTGCCTCGAGAAATTTCTCTTTGCCAGTCACTTCTATTTCAGATCACCAGTCTATAAAAAGAAGGAACTCATATATACGAGTGTACATGCCGCAAGAGCGCGCGTCTGTATAAATATCCTGCTGAAAATTGCCCACTCCCTATCATCTCATGCAAAGACACACAAGGAAAGCCAAGAGTTTGCAAGAAATCTGCTGCAGTACAAAACTCTGCTTTAAATCCCTTTAAGTTAGTATATAACTTATACATATAACATATATATATACACATATAGGCAGGATTCAAATATGAGAGGCAGTCACCAGTTCTCCATCCAGTAACCTCTTGCAACACTTCCAAATCTCTGACTTAGCCTAGAAGAATGCCATGGAGCACCCTCTTCACCAGCCCACCACAAAATTCACAGCTAAGAGATTTGGTCCAAAAGAGTTTAAAGCAATAAACCAGTTAAACCCAGCCATGATGGAGGCGATGTTCAAAATAACACAGGTCTTTAACTGGAGAAATTTACATGGCTGCATTTTTTGGTGTTCTCAGCTTTCTCCACAGTGCTGGACAGATTTTTCCTGGGGCACAGAATGGTCTTTGCCTCAAAAACGCTAAAGCAAGCCAGCTCGCAATAGCACTGAGCTCTGACACAGCCATGTGGACTGTCAGCTAAGCCAACTAGGAAGAAGGATCCCACCACAGTAAGGAATCAGACATAAATATAAATTTTGTTTCCTTACAGAATTTAAACCCCAGGGGTTTTTATACTTAACTGTTTTAAGTGCTCTGCTTTTGCAGATAAACGAAGTTAAATTAAATCTGAAATAAAAAAATAAAAAACAAATTTAAAAAAAGCAAACAAACAAATGAACAAACCCAAAAAAACCACACCAAAAAAAAAATACCAATTAAAAAAACCCCAAACAAAAAAATTCATTATTTCAAAGCATGAAGTAGACAAGTAACCCTATCCCTGGAATGATGCTATCTTCCAGAAAGATATTTTCTGTAACATACTGAATGCTGTCCACTGGTGTTTATGATCTCCCCCAGTACTGAAATGGGTGAGGAATCTGCAAAAAGGTAACTACAAAAACTGTAAAAGAAAGAGCTCAATTTTTTCCAGTTCCAAATCCCAAACAACATCATTACATATCTTTTGCAAAGCTGATATATTGTTTTATTACACACAGTAAACCCTATCCTGGTCACATCAAGACAACTCTTGAACGACTTGTCTGTGTAGCTAATGACCTAGGGCATTTTACTTAACTTGCATGAGGAGGGTGTTTCCTGGAGAATGCTGAAAGACAGAGGGAGCTTTACTATTTGCTATAATTACATGTTCGGGGTAATTTAGTTGAAAATGAGCCACGTAGCATTTTCATGTGGCTCCAGCATTGCTATGTCTCACAGTTCAGGGAGAAGCAGAAAGTCACAAGGAACCTACAAGTCAGACAAATTGGATCAAAGATAAGAAAACCATCTGCAGATTTACCTGTGACAACCTGTTTGCCCTACACACAGGCAGTGATGAAGCAAATAAGCAAAGCACTGGCATATGCTGCTCAGGAGGCAGCAGTAAGACAGCACAGTAGAAAGCAAATTTTATTGCTATGTCCTCTTCCTAAATACCATCAAAATGTTTTCATATTTCATCACTGAGAGCGTGCACTGAGTATTAACACAGTGGCAGAGCGCCACACATCAGAACTCGACGGGATGAGGCTTAACCACCCACCTCTACTGCCCAGGAAGGAACCACGTTCAGAATAATATCAGACAGGTCTGTCCCCACTCCTCAGCCTTAAAATACAAAAATTAGTCACTGAATTCTTGAACCAGGTTTAAGATCTGCAAAGCCCCTCAGTCTTAAACATCTTTTTTTTATCTGTGACAAAAGCAAATCCTACACTGCATCCAAAACGTGCATTCACGTACGTTTTTTCAGTGCTACAACAAGCTCTTTACACTAGCCTTAAAAAAAAGGAATATTTTTACAGTGAGTTTAGTCAGGTGTCTCATCATTTGCTTACCTATTTTAAGGACTCTAAGTGAATTTTTAAGAATTAAGCTTTTTTTTAACCTTCATCTCTGACCAAAGACCTCTTGATGCACTCCCAGTCACAAAAGCTTCAACATAGCTCACGGGCTAGAAGGTGGCCTTTTTTAAGTAAAGGCTTGTTCAGATTTCTGCCACAAACATTTTCATAGACTTCATTATATTTTTTTGGTCAATAAGACAGAGGTAAGTCTACTGAATGGTCAATGAGATGTTTGAAGGTTCCATAGAGAGAATAGATGTGCCTTTTGTTTGAGGTCAAGGACTCCAGCATTCATATTGATTTATCAAGCCAACAGCTGTGCAACGAAACTCTTGCCTTCTCAACACTATGTAAAGATTAAACTCTAGCTTTTGGAAAATTTGACTATTTTAGTAGCTGTTTAACTTTAGACCCAAAGCCAACAGGATCATCCCAAGCGTTACCTTTGCACAAATCAGGGCACCTGACTGTAGACCTGACAGGCAGGAACAGAAGAGCAGAGGCTGGACAACAGCTCCAGGGCAATCCAGCAGTGAGATTAAAAGATAAAATTTGGAGTAATTCAATGGGCAACAGGATTGTCATAGTAAGCAAATGCAAGCCATGTTAAACAGTGGCCCATCAGAAAAGTACCACTGAAAGCATAAAAAAAATGAATTATCTGAATAATAATGACAGTCAGAGAAAAGTTCTTAAGCAGCTTTCTCTTTTTCAGCCAGCTATAAAAGAACGTACCAAAGGTAGGAGAAAGCCATTATCATTTTGTGCCACTTTTACAGACTTGGCACAAATCAAGACAATGTCTGTGAGGCACAGCTAAGATTTCACCTATAAAACTGTCTGCCATTTCAAAACACTGGTAGAAGTGTCAGAAAAAAAAGGACACTTAACAGAAAATTACTTAAATGGCTAAAGAAATTAAATTATGATGACTATATGGAAGAAGCCCATCTATACTTCTGTAGATAATGAAAAAGCCAAGGGGGAACTAAAATTTGAGTAACTGCTTTTTATGTCACAGTGTGTTTCATGTACTACACTGCAGAACCAAATGGAGCTTCTTTGAGTGTTTTCTGATCATTATCAAAGCTGCAAAATACAACCTTCTGTCAAGAAAAAACAATCCTGGCTACTCAGAGAAAAATTATTTCAAGCAGTATATTCAGCAATGAGAAGACAAAAAAGCATTTCTATAATGAACAGTGAAAAGAAGATAATATAAATCTTCCACTATTAATTTCACTGCAATCATATTCAAACTAGCAGCTAATAAAACTTTACAGCACTGAATTAGATTCTAGTAGATTATTGGATTTTCTTTGCGCTTCAGTAATGAGGTACACTAACACTGCAGTTGCTGAGTTCCTATTGTACTCTGCCCTTGTTTCAAAAAATTTGGAGTTCTACTTGGGGTTGGGATTATTTATACATTTACCTCTTCACACCTTCCAAATTATTAAAATTATATTAGGCATATCCAGAGCCCATGGATTTTTACAGCTTAGGAAATTTCCACATCAGCTTGCACGTGAGGAGAAAGGAAGGAAGTTCAGAAGCTAAAGTGGAGCATTTTTGTGCCATCCTAGAAAGGGGTTTCAAGGTCTTCATGGAGTAGAACAAAGGAAGCCGAGTATTCTTTACTGTTTCTGGTAACAAATACTCACATATATATGCAGACTATCTTTACCTGACATATCCTGCAGAGCCTGCTGGAGTGGTGAGCTGACCTGAGCGGAATTTGATGATCCAAGCTAGTTTTAAAAAGCTGCTGTTTTGTTGGGGGTTTCCCCCCCCTCAGAGATTGTATCATCATCCTCCAAAACTTTTCTAGTACTTGTAACATTACTGTTTAAAAATAGATTTAGATTAGGTTATTAGTAAAATACCAGATTTAGGGGATAGTCTTGCACATTTTTTTCTGCCTTTTTAATTTCATGTTCTAAAGTCTAAATATTTAAAATATAAACTCTTCTTCTGTGGTACTGCAATTCTCCACTTTTTGGCACAAGAGATGCAAAAAAGTCCCAGTTTATATCACTGTACAAAAGTCACATCTAACTTTGTCTTGCACCCTGAATTTAAGGAAAGTTTTCCAGACAATTTAAGGTTCTTCAAAATTCAAAAGGAAAAAGTATATTAAAAAACCTTCAAAATGAAATACATAAATAAGCAAACAGCCCCAGGACTCAAAAATCTTGCTGAAAGTCACCTGCAGTCCACTGTAGTTGCAATCCTGGTTTATATAAAACCATTTTCAAAGAAAATTTCTGTTTTAAAGGTAAAGGAAGAAAAGTCTTTTTTCAGGCAAGAGTAGGAAGTAAATGCAAATACCTTATTCCAGGCAGCTGCATGATTTTTCTCTTACAAAGATTTACAGTACTCACCATATTTTCAATCCTCATTTTGTTGTGCTGTCTCTCACTGAAAGCCCATCATCCTTGAAAATGCTCAGACAAGAAAACCAGCACAACTGTAACACTTGATCATTCCCATATCATAATCTCAGTATAAACAGAACAGCAAAAAGATAAAAATACACTCAGTTCTTGCGTTAAAATCTAAGGAAAGTGTTGCCATCCGTACCAACTACAAAGACAAATCCAGGTAAAGACCTCAAGGCAGGCAATGTTTTTTCACCTGAAATGCTGAATACGTTCCCACACCAGTTCTGAATTAGCTGCAAGGTATGACAGCTTCCTCTGTCCCTCCCCTTTCATTCCTTACTGTTTGTCACTGTTTGCTACTCTTGAAGGGAGGATGCAAAGACGGAGCCAGGCTCCTTTCAGGGGTGCCCAGTGAAAGGATCAGAACAGAGGGGCACAAACTGAAACATGGGAAGCTCCCTCTGAGCATCAGGGAACACTTTTCATTGTGAGGGTGACCAAGCACTGGCACAGGTCACCAGGGAGGCTGTGGAGTTTCCATCCTTGGGGATATTCAGAAGCTGTCTGGACATGGTCCCAGGCAGCCTGGTCTAAGTGACCCTGCCTGAGCTTGGGATTTGGGCCAGGTGACCTCCAGAGGTTCCTTCCAACACATTCTGAGATTTTGTTTCACTGATCCAAGAAATTCTTCCAATACCCGTGTGCATCTCTGTGAATGTTCCCTGGTTAATGGAGCAACAGTACTGAAATAATGAAACGGATGAAATAATGAACTGATGAAAGCCATATTAAGAGACCAGAACGAGGAATCAGTCCCCTGTACAGCAACCACAGCCCATGGGCACCTTATTATTAGAGCAAATTAGGCTAAGATCTGAACTGCAGGAAACACTGATTTATACAGGGCTATTAGTCTGTCAGTAATAGGCTAAAATACATTTTTTCTGAGATGTATGTGTCAAAGGCTATTTCCTCAAAGTATCTAATGAATAAAAGGGTAGGACAGTGCTGTCATTTCAGCTTGGATCAAGACTCACTTTTTATGTACCTTACAGGATTTTTTAGAAATGTAAGCATCAACAATATTTTGTTATCTAAAAAATTTGGCATCCTCATCAATTTAAGTGAACAGTGCAGAAGTCTAAAGAAAGAAATAGTACACTTATAGATAGTATAATCTTCTCCAAAAAATATCTTTTATATGCTGATGGCCACACTGCTACAATGTCTAAAACTATGTAAATGACCATGCTATAACTTAAATTTCTTATTTGACATCTAAATCAAATGTAAATTAATCAGAAGTACCAAATTATTTTTATAAGAAGAGTGACCACAAATTAAATACCACCACTGAAAAAATTATTCTGTAATTAAGCTGCAGCCACAAGAAAAGACTGATATAATGCACCCAGAGTGCTTCTCATTTACACACCTGAATTATAAGGAAATGTTCTACATTTCCCGTTGGGGAAGAGGTGAAATATGCTCCACTGAGCCAGAAACTCACCGCTCTTGATTTTTCTGCCTCAGGTTGACTTAGATATTCCCCCTGTAAATCTGGCAGACTCATAGTGGGAAGCTCCAAATACGTAATACTCACATTTGTCAATGTCATGTCAATGTTATGCTTTTTTTTCCCACAGGCAATATACAGATTTTCACATACAGACACACTCTCTCTCTCCAGTAACATTTCATTCTGCCTTCTTCCCTGTTTCCCTTCAAGGAGGTTCAGCAAGGGCCAGGGAATGCAGCATGCTGAGCTTTCAGGAACCATTCCAGAGCCCCAGACACAGAGTTCAGCCTGAGCAGAGGGAGGGAAGCAGCTCCTCAAAGCACCTGCCCACCCTTGCTGTGCCCAGCATGACTTGCGCTCCCACCCCACACTGCCCCTTCCACCACAGCTGTCCCAGCTGCCTCTCCACCAAAGGAGCTTTGCCCATAGCCTTGGAAAGAGACCAATTTCTCACTCACTTATTTTTGGCTCTCTCTCACACTTTGGTAATGCTGATTGAGGTGCAGACCTGCACAGCAGATCTCTCACAGGCCAAGAACCAAAATAGTCCAGGCCTTGTTCCAGGTTGCACCAAAGTCCTTAAATGGTTTGGCCTTGTTCAGCACTTCATCACTTTGCTTTGACACATATGCCAGACTTCAAAAAGTCACCACTAGTCAGCATCACATGTCCAGACAAACAGATGTAACCTATATTGTCACTAGGACCGTCTGGAAGAAAGAACAAATGGTGCCAAGCCCTCTTTCTACTACTTCAAGACATCCTTTGACTTGTGAACAAAGCACATCAAAACAGTGCACAACTTCCCTACTTTGCTAAATTATTTCTCAAGGCAACTGTCACATTCTTAGGACATGATTTTCCTTGTGACTTCAGCTTTTATTGCTTCTAGATTGGACTACAGTGTTTCTGTACCAAGTAACAAGGAAATTGGTTATTTTCCAAAGGATAAAACTCAGTGAAGGTTCTGTTACACACAAAAACCCTCCACCATATAAAATCTTGAGCAGAGAAGATAAACTTAACAGTACCATACACTGCCACAAAAGAAAAACCATTAAAAGAGTTATTCCTCTCAGTATCTGTTTTACAGATAGGAAATTCGGGCACAAATTATCACAAATATCTAGGGCCATATATATTGGTGTTGTTACGACTAGAACTAGTGCATGCAACCTGCTCTTCTTGTGCAGCTGTAAAATATTTTCTCTAAACCCACTGCCTCTTACAATACTAACAAAATTATTCTTTTATCCCCCTACTGAAAGGAGAAAAAAAAAAAAAATCTTGCGTCTGAAAGCTTAAAAGTTACAGCACAGCCTTCCGCCATCCAAGGTCCTGCTTTTCTCCCTAAATCACTTTGAATTCTAGACAGTCTGGCTGCATTGCCAACATATCAGTTCTACTTTGCAGGGCTTGATTGCTAGATTTATTAAAGTCCATATTATTAAGCAGCAACCTTTTAGTCTGAAACCCATATGCTGGGAGTGCAGGAGCAAGCATGTCTCAAACTCTTAAAAGTTAACCATTAGTAAAACAAATATATTATTTTAGATCTATAAAACAGTTATACAGAGTAGGCTACATTTAACCTTATGGAGCACAATGGGCCATGAAGTACAAAGCAAAGATCGGTCTTCCATGAAGTTATAAATGAGGCTAAAATACAGACAGACATACTAACTCCTGGAAGATCCAAATTTAGTCAATTATGAGTCTTGGGTAGACTAGAATAGTAATTCATTTTTCTGCTAGAAGCAGCTAATTACAGATTCAGAACAAAGTTCAGCAAGCTGTGCAATTACCAAAATACAGACAAATTGAATGTCAGGTATCATTTCAATTGTTATGCACTTATCAGAGTGCCAGGAAGCTCATGGAAAGCTGCTCTTGGCATGTGTGGAACTGTTCGAAGATAGTCCTCAGTAGATTCTCAGTATACAATCATTAGTAGCATTCTGACCACCAATGACCAGAGTTTGGCCAAAAGAGATACTGCTTAAAATAAGGATTAATTTGGTGTTAATGAGTGTTTAATTTGACAGATCTTGTCTGGACCAGAATGTGAACACTAATTTATTAAAGCAGCTATATAATTTTTTTTATTATTTCTTTGCTGCAACCTTTGCACAGTTCTAAGACTTTGTGGTTTGTTTTGGTCTTTTTTTTTTAACATTTCAAGATTTCTCTAGGGAATCTTACAAAAGAAATTATTATAATAAAAATCCATAAAATTAGTTGCAGCAACCTGCAGTCCAAAGTTCTTCAAGAAGGTTTCTGTGGCTATAACTTCTTTAAAACTTTATATCAATGTTTGAGGGATAAACTTTTTTCAGTCTATGACACCACCCCCTGCCTTGCCCAGCTGGTGATGCTGGCTCTGATGTCCCCAAGAGCCCTCCTGGCTGCCAGGGCACTGCTGACTCAGTCTGTACAGAGATCCAGGGTTGCCTCATTCCAGGTGCAGAATCCAGCACTTGTCTATGTTAAACTTCACACAGCTGGGATTACCCAGCCCTCTAGATTGTCAGGATTCTCTGCAGGGCCTTTTTGCCTTCAAGGGAATCAATGACTCTTCCCAATTTAGTATCATCAGCAAACTTAGTATCCCATCCAAGTCACGTATGAGGACATTGAAGAGCACAGAGCTGGGGATGGAGCCCTGTGGAACTGCACTAGTGACAGATCACCAGCCTGATGTCATCCCATTTCCAGTAACCCTTTGCCCAACCCCTGAGCCAGCTGCTCGCCCATAACATGATGTGTTTATCCAGCTGTGGGCTGGACAGCTTGTCCAGAAGGATCCTGTAAGAGACAGTATCAAAAGCTTTACCGAAACCCAGAAAGATTACATCAACTGGCTTCCCTTGATCAACTAGATGAGTTGCCTTGTTATAAAAGGAACTGAAATTTGTCAAGCAGGACCTCTCCGTCATGAACCTGTGCTTGCTGTGACAAATGACTGCGCGGTCTTTCAGATGTTTCTCAACAACTCCCAGAATGGTGATCTCTGTAATTTTACCAGGCATCGAAGTGAGATCATCAGGCCTGTAGGCACGATCATTCCTCTCTTGCTCTTTTTGAAAATTTGGACATTAGCCAGCTTCTAGTAAACTGGTACCTCTCCAGATTCCTGAGACCTTTCAAAAACCATTGAGGCCTCAGCCAGCTCCTTGAGTACTCTTGGATGAATCCCCATCAGATCCCATACACTAATAGGGATCCAAGTGTTCTTGTTAAAACCAAAAGTGAATTAAATGCTGGGCAGGAACAGGTGATAAAATAAGATCTTATTCCATTCTACTCCACTAGAAAACAGCAGATAGAGCTTCACAGAAAATCTAGACAAACCTTTCGATTTTACCCTAAATGTTTCAGGTTTGCTTCCTTCCTCCTCCAAAGTAAACTGCCCTTAAGCTGAAATAATGCACATATTATATCTGCTGTTAGTCATCTACAGAATTCTGTCCAAGGTCAAGAATGGCAGGAGCCTGATAATTCATCTCTAAGTTTGTGTTTTACAAGTGGTCTTCATTTAAAGCAGTGAAGACATCTGCTTGTACAAAGTGACTCACCCAGCACGCTTTTGCAAGCATTTTCTCTCAGACAGCTTTACTGGTTTTCTTTGCATTTAACACAATGTTAAGAAACATGAGAAATTTTCTAAATTTGTTAAGCACATTTGAAGGAGTATATGTTTCATTAAGATAGCATCCTGAGCCAACACTAACATCACTCAGCTTCCACAGTAATTTCTGACTCACTAGGAAATATACACACGAGCAGCTAAATGCTGTACTCTGACAACTACTGGTGTGCAAGGCCACAGCTTGGACACTCAATAAATGTCCTAACACAGAAATCTCAGGGAAGCAGCAACGAAAAGAAGTTTTCCAAGCTTTCTTATAATCAACCAAAATAATTCCTAGTACCAAAGCACTGACTCATATGAATTGTAGCTCCAAAGGCAAAAAGGCTTGTTTTACTGATATGCCAGAATCAATAGCTAAACTTGTTCCTTAACAATCAAAAACTGTTTGTCCTCCAACTGGTAACAGATAAGTATCTTCTTTTAACTCAGGTGTCTGTGGTCCAGATCAGTGCTGTGGCAAAACTGGAGATGAACTAGCACCACACACTGCAGGAAAAATCCTTCAACATCCACAAAAGAAATTTTAAAATTAAGCAAATTCATTCAGCCTCTTCTAAAGCAATTATGCAACAGACTATAAATTTGAGCAGTACCATCTGGTAGGAAGATGTACACTGCACATGTATCCATTATTCTCACATTTGCACACTGTACCGAGCCTCTGGGGGAATATATTTTACCTGATACTTGAATTAGAAAAACATGATTTAAGGAGTCAAATTTAAAAAGAAATGGTTTGCATTTAAACGCAGTTACAGAATTAAAAGTTATACCCAATACAAAGTAGAAATTATGTGTACATAATCTACTGAAATGGGTCAGGAAAGAAAGATATTGACATCACCATTTTCAAAGTCTGGTTTAAGTGGTTACATTTCCTACACGGACACTGCACCAAGTCTGACTTAGGTCCACTGAATGCCATTCTGCTCTTCAATAATTGTTCAAGAAACATGAATTCTTAATTTAAGCACAAGAAAAATAACTAAAGGAACTGCAAATATTAGTTAGACCTTAAATTCATAGTACTGAAGCTTACTTGATTTCAAGATCTCTTTCCTTCATAGTGCAGATATGTGAATTGGCAAGTACGAAGTCAGCCTAGGGGACAGACTAGAAGAGATTATAAGCATGCGTGGCAAGACAGAAGGAAAAGAAAGACTTCCAAGAAGCATGAAAAGATCCTTTCTTCATACAGGATTTATCAGAAAAATGGCTGGTATTACCAAGATCAAAACACTGGGAAATTCTGTTTCTCTGGATACAGCCAGGTTCCTGAGAATAACACTGGACAAGTGAGACTTATTCAGCACGTTCCCAAATGTATTTGTATCTAACTACACAGGATCCAGCAAATTTCAGACTGGCTGCAGTATTTATTGAGCTGATTAAGCCATGTTCTATAGATGCAGTTAAGCATCACTGGTGAGGCTTGTAGATAGAAATTAGAACTTTATGTGCACCAGCTGAGGTGATCTACTACAATAAGCTACCTTTAGCAGCAGATCTAATAGGTAGAGAAAACATTTTCCTTGGATCACTCAAATTATCCCCTCATTCTTTTATCTTCAGAACTCAGAAGCAGAAGTGGATTAATGTTTGACTCATAGCTTATTCAAAAGTAGAGAGCAAAGGGCAAAAACAAACAAAATTTCATTTGAAAAATACAGTTTCTATTTGCAGGCAAGATCTAGACTAATTTCTGACGTAGACTTTTATAAGCTCCTTTGCTATAAAGATATGAGTCTTTCTTTGTCAGCAATTCTTTTTCCTCAGTCATTGCACAAGTACAGTATCCCACTGTTCTCTTCAAAGGATCATGCTTTTCATTTGGACTGAAAACTCAAACATACAGAATTTGGGTTCAGATAAAAATTACTTGGCTTACATTCCTGTCCATTTTCACACAGAAGTTGAGAGAGAAAAAAAATAGTTTTTCAACAAACTCAGTAAAAAATTATATACGACATATCTACAGCTATTTCCTATCCAGATAGTTGTCTCCAAAAGTATGAAATTAAAATTAGTGTTAAATGTTTCTTGAGATAATGGATAGAGCTCTTCATCCCTGACCATTTTGCCATCATCTAATATCCAGTTGATACTGAAGAATCCTACAAAGAGTTTAAGGAAGAAATCATCAGAATTACCATGGGTTCCATACGTATTGTAGCAGCCTCAAGGCTAGCAGTCTTCACAGCTTTTTTCCTACCTACAATGAGAAACTGGGAAGGACCAAGTGGCAATTTTGATGAATGTTTAACTAACACTGATATAAAGTTGCTTCTGTATTTCATCTACGACCAACCATTACTTAAAATTAAATGCATAGCTTGTAATTATTAAAATAGGCCTCAGGCGTTCTTGGTGTAGGGTCACAAGAATTGAAAAGACTGAGAATGTGTCAGAGAACCTCTAGTGACTCCAGCCTATTTCTCTACAGAAGGCTGCTTCACACCTTTTTATAGAATAAAGAAAACTCTATGAGAGAGCTCAATCTCATCTGTTCAGGAAAGTGTAAAATACATTCTAGAAGTGTGAGAAGAACCAGTGAGAGAACTGCTGGGATTTTCTCACTGGTTGCCTTTATTTGAATGTCAGCAACTTTAATCTAGATCACTCGTTATGTAACAGGACCCCACAACTGCAGTGATATATTGGAAAAAGACCTTTTCAACCTGGTTTGTGTTGCTCCTCTATTAGTTCTTAAAGCTTGCAAAGCCCACTCAGGAATAACTTGCACAAATTCATGAGTTTTATCATTAAACACCTGTTTAAAATACCACTTAAGGTCACAGCTAAGACATTAAATGTTACTTACAATGCACATTTTGTTTGTCTAAGCACATTTGGCAGGTAATCTCACAGTACACTGAGCTTCCATCATCAGCTCAGGTTTAATTGCTTCCCAACACAGACCCTTTTCCTATTAATGTTTTTTGACAAATTCACTGCACATTAACATTCGTTACTTGCTCTCTCATGCAAAATGGGCCACTATTTCTCAATCCCAGTAACTTTTCAAAATGAACTAGTTTCTAGTTCAGACAGGTGCAGGTGTTGGCACTGCAACATTTGGGATCCTGCTGAGTACAGCTGATACAGTTACAGGCTTGCCAAGCACAGCCCCAGTCAGAGAGGGGGCAAAGCAGGGTCTCTTCTTTACTGGGGCATCACTTGAGAAAATACTACCTGCTGTTGTTAAATAACAGAGAAGAACAGGGATTTTCTTTTATAGACTAGACATTTTTGAGCCATCCCAATGGAACAGAAGAGGCTTTGAGGACCATTACTGCATAACCCTTCAGTGATAGGTTTCAACCAGTAACCTTCCTTTAAGTGTTCCACTGGGCTATTTCTGCAGATACCTTTCCCTTTCTCTTGCTGTTTCTTCAACTCAGGTGAAAGTCCTAGAATTAGACATGCTTTCTGTGGCCTACCAGGATTCAGTTCCTGCTTGATCCTAGACAAGGCTTTCAGTCTACCACTCAAGACTTTCTCTCCACGAAGGCTCCAACTTCCTAGTCAAGAGGATTATACAAAGCAGATTGGCACTGAGTGTTCTACAAGTCCACCCATTTCTGCCCCCAGCCTGGAGCTGACGCCCATTTCTCAAACACAAATAGAATTAGTTCCCAATTCGCTTTCCTGCACTCCAGTTGAATATTACAGGCCTCTGGCTATTGGTCAAAAGGCTCTGACATTTAACACAAGAACACTGTGACAATCTTTTAAGAACCTGCAGGAAAGCTTTGTGAGAGAAGAATAACTGAAGGGAGGTGATTTCTCCTGCATGACATGTGATACTGGCTTGGAGTCTGGAAAACTTGAAGATCTCATGAGAAATTGCTTAGTCAGTCCTTTAAAGCTACGGACCCTCTTCACCTGCAATGTAAATTACACATGAAAAGCACGACTGTAGTAATGGAATATATATTTGTGGGGTAGAGAGTTTCAGAACTAGGGTCCTAGACAAGGAAGGTAAGTTTGCACAAGTTCCAAATTCTCAGCAAAAGCAAGAGTTACTAAGATGTTCTTAAAAATACCTTTCTTAATTTAAACTGTAAAATAAAGTCTCAACCTAAGTGAAACCTTCATCACAAGAGTTACTGTGTCATTAATTAGTACAAGAGTTAGTACTCTTGGACAGTCTTCATTTCACCACATTACTGCAGAAGGCAATCCCTGAGATACCTACAGAGCCTACAGGTAATTTTTTATGTTCTCTCAACTGCAAATTAAGCTTATTTATACATATGAAAACATGCTCTAAGGTAACAGATGGGAGCTTCTGTGAGAAATATGCACATAAATTTTAGGTTTCATGTGAGCTGTAGATGAAAACAAGCATACTGCCTCAGATTGAAATATCCCAGCTGTATTGATTTTTCAGAATGGAACATGACTAGAAGTTATTCACAGATGCTCTCCTCCCGCAGCAGCAAGCTGCTCTCCCTCCTCTCACGGGAAAAGGTGCACTGAGGAGAAGAACTACAGATGAGCTGGGGAAAAAAAAAACCACTCTAGGCATGAACTGCAATGGATCTCACTGAAGAAAACCATTTGCTCAGAAGTCCAGGAATTATTTTTTTAAAAAGCCAAACAATTTCAACCTTCTTCTCCTTCCACATCTCATTCCTTTCACCATACATGTACATGTAACTCTGCTATGCGACCTGCCTCAGACAACAATCCTGTCACAGCCAGCAACGCTAATCATCTCCTGTCTCTATGCCACCCCAAAAAAGTCTCAGTCCCAACCATAAGCGGACACTTCCTTCATTTCTTCATTGCCCAGTCTCCCAAAACCTTCCCAAAAACTTTGCAATGGGGTTTTCTCCTCCCTCTCCTAGTGCCAGTGTCCAGGCATGTTCACTGCAGCTCACACAGTGCATTCCCTGAGCTGGCTTCTACCTCGGCAGAGGAGAACTGAGGCAGTAGTGCTGACCCCAGGCAGGCTGTCACACGCACCAAAACAGCCTGCAGAATAAACCCAATCCAAAACCCCCACAGCTCTTCAAGTTGTCTTGTCTCCCACCTCCACAAAGGAAAACGTCATGCCCCTGCAAGGTTGCCAGGAAGGTTTTAAGAAGGGATTGTGCAACCAAGCATGTGCAGTATGGATAGAATATTGGAGAACCAGGTATGTCCCAGGTTTGGTAGGATTATGGATAGGAAATCCAGCTTGGATTCATGGTACTTGTGATTTACACCGAGATGGAGACATCTGACCTCTTGGTCAATGTCTCCTTTTGTTTAGATCCATGACCTCATCTGGCAAGCATCCCAGTAACTGAACATTTAGGGATGCCTACTCAGTGAGTTAACCCCTTCTGAGCATTGATGCCTGAGTGCAGGGGTTTTCTGGAAAAATCTGTCAGTGGGATGTCCACATGTACCTTGCACCAAGCAGCAAGCTGTAATACTCTGCAGGAACAGCATTCGTGATCTTAGAACAAAAGAACATTCATCAGCAACAAATTCTGAGCAGAAGCATTTGATACAGTCACGACACTCTGCCAAGGAAGATTTACTTCTTTAGTGAGGCACAAGATTGCAACTGCTGAAATTCTGTCTCCTGGGCATTTGAAGTCTACAGCACCTCCACAAACTTTAAGTTTACTCAACTAGAAATACTAAAAATAAACGCAAATATAAATGATGTGGCAGACTGACATTCATAGATCCTGAAATCCAGTGCACATCAATGCTGACCTAGAATAACCAAAGCTGCATTGTCATTTCACAACTCATAGCCTGCCCTGTATAAGAGATGCACTTTACTGGGGCTAAATTGTGAAGAAAACCAGCAGCCATAATTGTCATCACAATTACAAGTCCTTTTTTTCTTATTGCATTCCTCTAAACAGACCAAAACAAAAAACCTTTGCAATTCCTCCCAAGGTTATTCTGCACACTCCTACACAAGAGAATTCCTGGGGATATGGCTCTGATGAAGTTATGAATCACACAGTTTTAGAAACAACCAGGAGACTCTCAAGAGTTGGTATAAACAGATCAACAAGCATTTCCCTTGTAACTGCACCGTGACAGAGACTGAAATCCTGCCCCAATACCCACCCCAGGGCTGCTACTGTTGGGATTCCAGTGGTGGAACCAGTCACTCAACACAAAGCTGGTGCCTGTGCCCAGTACCAGTACAGGTCCCACACCTGGAGACTTCCATTCTGGTCTTATTTAAGCTCATGGATGAGACCCACATACTGATAACTGCAAAGAACCAACATCCCATGGCTCTGAAGCGTCCAGAACAGCTACAGCTGTAGTAAGAACAAATTCATAGAGACAGACTGATTCAGATGTTCCTGCAGGAGAGTACTTTAGTTTTCCTATGAGACAAGCAGTTCTGACAATCCCTGAACTCTGCAGCTGGAAGCCTCACAAAGCCAGCAAATGATGCTGCAGCAGAGAAACGATAGCTACTAAGTCATCATCTTCAGAAGCAGGAGCCACAGGCGCAGCACTCCTCTGACACATTCACACACCTCGAGCAGTCTGCAAAAGAATTAGCTCTAAACTGGGTGCTCAGTGTAACAAACCAGGGGATTCATTTTGTTCACCTTCAGCACAGAAAAGGATGCAGAACATTCCCTTGAAAAGGGAACCCTCTTGCACAAAAAATTCATCTTTCGCAAAATATCAAAGCAAGTCCCAGATTTCAATTTTCGTAAGAAATTTTATGGTTAGCATCACACCTATCATCACTCATCCTTAAATACTTCAAGTAGACGTAAGTTGATATTACACATCTTCCTGAATATTCAGAACATCTGATCATCAAAATTTCTTGTCTCAGAGGGATCATTAGGAAGTGCAGGTCTCATTTCTAAATTGTAACTTCCAACCACTACAGATCATTCTAGCAAATATACCCTACCATTATGTTTATCCCACAGCTTAAGTCATCTCCCAAATGACTACTGTAGCCTCCAGTTTCACTTGTTATCTCTTCAGTGGTGCAGTTATGCATGAACATTAATTATAGCATGAAGAACAAAGTTATTAAAAACATCAAAAAATGGGATTTATTCACACAAAAATATTTTGTATGAGGCAAGGCATTGAGTTATGACATTAGGTGCAAAGTAACATCCATTTTCAATTTCAAAACCCCTCTTTAAAAATAAACGTAAAATTGATCCAGAATTTTTAGTTAGCCTTAATCTTCTTCTTCTGCACCCTCAATTTCTATTTCAATTTTTTAAGTATAGGGATGTATGTTAAACCTGACAAAAGAAAGATGCTTTTTAAATCAAAAGTACTTCATCTGAACTAAAGCATGAGGTTTTTTTTGCAGAAATCCACTCTCTCCACTTGAAGGCAAACTTTAGTGCATCTTGATACACTGTTGAAAACCTTGAAGGTCTGAAAAGGAACTCACATACTTTATAAAAACTGCCTTCTGTTCAATCAGCCTTGACTCCACATTGCTTTATACCAGCATTTAACCAAAGTTTGGAAACAGGTAATAGTGGAGAAAGTGGGCTGGAGAGCACACAGTACAGCTAGGAAAATTTGTAGGGTAGTCTTATGGAAAGAAAAACTAAAACTATTTTTACCTGAGTTCTTAATTCCCATTAAAAATTCAACCCTACACCTGCCACAGAACAGTCTGACCAAGTCTGGCCAATCTTCAGGGTAACTGCATATGGAAAAAGGAATATTCATTTACATATCTTAACACACAACAAAAAAAATAAGCAGCCCAGAGAAATTGTCCCGTATATCACAGACACATTGCTCCAAAATGGGCTCCTGAAATAAAAAAAGAAAGAAAATTTGAAATTCTTAAGAAATAGGAACCAGGAAAAGCTACAACCAAAAGTTGTACTTTCCTGATGCTTGCATGCCTTCCCTCCACTCCCCATTATGTAAAACACTTGAATACAACACGCTTAAAGAAATCTTGCCCAATAATCTCTAGCAGAGAGCTAAAGGATGCAGGAGCTTTTTTACAAAATCTGTCTTCAAGCCATCAGCTAAATATTCTACAATCCATGGGTAACTGCCTGGAATGAAACAGCATGTTCTATTCTGGATTTGGGACCTTGCAGCTTTAACCAATTATTTACATAGTCATGAAGATCAGCTTGAATTTTGGAGATGTTGCTGCAGGAGATCTCCACCAGCGAGAGCTGTCACTGGAACTCCTGGGAGGAAGGAGCAGGAGGGAAAAATGGTGTTGGGAGTCAATGGGAGGAGACCCCTTGCCCAAACAGCCGCATGGTGTAACTGGGAGGTAGGGCACTACCAGAACCGACAGCAAAAAAGAGCACTGGAGTCTGAGATAAAGACGGACTTTAAGCACAAGGAAATATTATTGGAATTTTCCCCACTTTGATGCGCCTTGGCAGAGGAATCCGGTGCAGTACAAAGCCCTGAGGCTCTCCATTTTGCAGGGAAAATGAGAACATTTCTAATGCTGCAACAAGAAATGCAGAAATATTTTAAGGAAAGTCATTAAAACACCAAAAGAAAAAAATAATCCAGCATTTTCATGCCCTATTCTGTACATCCTATCTAAAAAGCCAACTCCCACATACAAAATACGAGAAGGATGGACTCTCATATTATGTTTTACAAGTTCAATTAGGAATATAATAATCCTCACCTTTTTGTGTTACGTATTTTAAATAATTAACTGGTGAAAGTTCCAGATACCCATGCGCAGTATAAAGCAGCAGCTTGTGCCCTCAAGGCAAGGTCCATGTAGACCAGCCCTGCCTGTGCTCCTGATAAAAGAAGGCAATCACTCTGAAGGAACTGTCACCATTAATGTCACTGTAACAAGTGCTTTTGACATGTCACCAACTTGAATTGCCAGAAATGAAAGTTGGAGAAAGCAAATTTCACCCTGCTTGCAGAAGAACACTTGATTATGAAACCTTTGAAACAGAATTTCCACTGGCCAGGTGCTGTAGTGTCCCTGGTCATGTCTGTTCAAGGAATCATTCAAGTACCTGTTTCCATGTCATTGGTTACTCTCCTACAGTGAGCTGTGGAGGTGCAAGTGACAACTGTCAAGTGTTTCTGCTAATTCCACTAATACAAAGCAAATGAATCATCATGTCATCGAGCTCCTGTGCAACTAGAGCCAAATGGAGTTTCAGATAGCTTTCCAGAACTTACTTTTAATAAATAATTGCATTCTAGAATTCTTCCCAAAATTTAGCCACATCTCAGCTGCCTTCCCTTGCCCCTTCCCTGTTACAAACTGCAAACACTGAAATATCTGAAGTTCTGCCTCCTCTCAGAGACTGTAACAAGTCTAATTTTCAAGTACCTTGCACGTCAGTGTGCAAGCTGTAAATCCAAAAACCTTGGGACAAGCATTACTTGTCACCTGTGCTGGCTGGCAAGGGCTTGAAACTTGCTGTCCAGGAGGTATCAAGGCTGGGTAGTAGGTTCTCACCCTCTCTTTATACTTTAACTGACAGTCATGCCTAGAGGGAATCCTTTCCACTAAACCTAATTGTTTTACTGAAATGCTGCCAGACACCTCCATTACACCCCTGATGTGCCAGGAGGAATTATAGCTTTTATTTGCACTTTCCTGAAAATAGCTCAGTAGTCGATGCCAAGATGGGGATCCTGATATTATTCACAATTTGGAAGAGGCAAGCTATCAGTCATCTTTAAACAGAGCACTGTTCTGCTTCCTTTTAAGAAAGAAATTATTCTGTATTCCAAGAGAGGGAGAGTTAACTGTAACTACCACCTCAAGGGTATTCCAGACAAGAACAATCCTTTGAAAAGACCTAAATTTCCTGCCACAAGCACACAAACAGGAGTGATATCAGTTGAGATCCCTGTTTAAAAACTTCTTTGGTAAGTAGTTGTTGATTGTTACTTTATGTAGACACTTTTCACCTTTTAGCATGAACCAGAAGAAAGTATCCTTAAGCTGGGAAGTGCTGCTTAGGTTGCAGTGCATTTGCATACACCATACAGCTACATTAAATAATGGATTTTATAGCATGAACTATATAAAACATGTTTCTTTTAGCAATTATAACACCATTCATGTGGTAATCAAAAAATGCATTTATGCATATGATAAATGTCAGTGCTTTTGACCCCTCTACAACAATATTTGACATAGCTATTTTTTCCCCCCATAACCAATGTTTTCCCATAGTCTCACCCATGTTGCCATTTAACTTTGATGTTATAGGCTAAACTAATGTTATTCATCATTAATAACAAGTAACAAGTTTAAAGGGAAAATATAACACATTCAATAAAAAGAGGCAACAAGATACAGATTTCTGGGCTAAAACCAACTCATTCAATACCACACTACCTGCAGGACTTACTTTGCATGCTGGCACAAGGCAAAAAAATTCTGTTTTGTCTTTCTTCTATAGACACACCCTGTTGTTATTCCTAGATGGAACACAAGTTTTCTCTCCTTGAAAGGCATGGCCAGCACACAACTGTTCCCTTTTTAATTTCACACACATCCACTGCTGCACCAGCCAACTTCAGTTTGTTAAGCCTCTTTTCAAGGCCGTTTGCTTTGTTTCAGATTTCAAAGCACAGTGAGTATTTTTTCCTCATACTGGGTTTTGCCCAGTGGTTGTCCTGTGCTCTGCTCACCCTTCTCAAACTAAAGAACAGAAAGAGATCCAGTGATGTGATTGTTGTTGCACTGTGTTGGAGTCTTATGTACCAACATACAAAACTTTCTGATTAATGTTATTTAGTGTGACACGAGATGCCATAATTTCCCCTAAACAATTCGGTAAACTGCTATTATGCAAGGATAATAACTGGAGATCAGGAACGGGATTTATTTCTAGTCTTTCATAGCCCAGTGGCACAGAGATAAATACTCTTACAAATATAAAAGGAATAAATACTTTGAAAAGAAAAACATCATTCAGGATTCCAGGTACTCTCTGCTTTACTGAATGACATGCATAGTTACAATTTCACTTGCAGTGGATTAATGCAATCCAGAGTTCTTTCCCAGAGGAGCATGCAAACGTTTCCTGAACAGCTTACACCAATACTGCTACCACTTCAATATGTTTCAGCATGTATCTCAGCTCAACTGATCTACCCTACTAAAGCGTGTCCCTGCAGAGAAAATAAGTTTTCTAGATTTCTTCTCAATGCACAAGCGTGTTCATGATAAATTAAACTAAGGAGAAATAAACACTGGGCTGGTTTATTGTTTGATCTTGTCCAGTAATCAAAGGTATATCATCCACAATGAAAGGCCATTCAAAGTTAGAGAAGGAGAGTATTTCATTATCCACACATTATTTCATCGGTACTTGTTGCCATACTGATGATTCAGACCTGAAAAATCAGGTTACTTGAACAGCCAGTAGATTACAAGTCTACTGGGAATACAAAGTAACAAAATTAATATTCAGGCCCAGTATCCTCTTAGGGCATTTGTTCTCAATTGGGACTTCCAACTTATTTACCTGATAGACTTTTGTGGTGGAAAACCGTTCACAGTTCATTACTTAAAAATTCATCATGGAAGTTCCCAAAGAGAACGAGATCAGTGGGATTTTAATCAACATGGCAAAATGCCAGAGGAAAATACAGATATTCAAATACCTGGTAGGGTCAGTAACAGAATAGTTACTGGACTAGGAGAAAATGGGAAAAGTTAGTCAGTGCCAGAGTAGGAATATGTTGGGTCATTGATTTTTTTCCCCCCACCCCCTTAAAAGACTAAAATCGTCTAATTTACAGAAACTATTTTCTGACAGCACGAGTAATAGCATCCTCCACTCCATTTTGTCGTAACTCTTTGGCTAGTCTCTCCTTCCAAATCTGAGTGTCTGCTAATGTCTGCTGTTTCAACCCTAAAACATTACCAAGTACACACAAAATCTGTGTCTGAGCAGAGAGTACATGGAATAAGCTAACACTGCAGCACAGTTCAACTGTCCGCTTCTGAAGTAATGATGAAGTAAAAACTGCTGTAATTCCCAAACCACAGAAGAAGTTTGGGAAAGAAGATTTACCATCCCCTGGACAAAGTCCCAGCCTGAACTTCAGACCTCCTGGTACCTGGAGGAGCAAAGGAACCTGCCCCACATAACCCTTCTCTAGGAGTCACACCTGCAACCTTTCAAAATTCTTCCCTGTCACAGAAATGCCTCAATATCACCAGCACCACTTTTTGAGGAAATTTATCACAGGCTCATTAATCACCTCTTAAAGACAAGAGCAGAAAATAATACTTCAATAGAAGATGACATCAAAGAAAGCAACTCATGTATCAATTGTTCATATGCAAGCAAGAGCTATTTACACGCTTGTACCTGCCTTGGTATTGTACTTAAGTCCTTTAAGGACTAAAAATTTCCCTGCATACCCATTCAGACACTTAGTTACTGATAAACTTACAGGCTTATTCTGAGAACAACCAAGTCTGAAAATCAGGGTCTGACTTTGAGATCATGTTTAACTTGGACTAAAATTAGCAATTATGAATGCATGGAGGTTTTTTCAAAACCACCATTGAACATAAGAGAGCACATTGCTGATTTGCTACATGTTTCTTAATGTTCATCTCTCTTTGCAGCATGTTGATCTTCACTTTGGAAAAAACATGCAGCAAAGTCAAGTTTTCTGTCCAAAATAGCAGCCAAAGCACAGCTGCCATTCCAACGCATTTCCAATGAAACTGAGGCGGGAGGCCATCTCACTTTTAAAGAGGCAAACCATAGGCAACTCTACTTAAACTCAGAATACTTTTCCAAAGCTCTCCCAGCAAAGCAGGTCTAGAACAGAGAGACAGTGGCAGCACAGGGCAGGGATCAGGGGAATCCGGACACAACTGACTTGAAGAACATAAAGCTGAGAGAGTTCAGAGATGGTGGCCCTCTCAAAATCAAAAACTGAAACCTCAGCTGATAAAAGAAACCAGAGAATAAAAAATCCAAACATGGCTTTGTTGGTGGACATGGAAGCAGTTCCAGGAATTTTGGCTGTGCTAGCAACACAACTTTGTTTCACGACTCTGCGCGTGGTCTCGCCAGTAAACCAGTGAAAACAGCAACACAGTGAGAAAGCCTTTGCTAACTCAGAGGTTAAGGCATGTGCTTCAAAAAGAAACTGGTGCCTGGCAAGGATTCACAAAACTACACTAACTTTTTCCAGTACTTCATATGTCCTGGTTTAATGACATAAGTACAAGGAAACAGATGTATCCTTTGTACCTCAGTTCCGCTGCAAAAAAACCAACAAAACACACAAACACTAAAAACACTAAAACAAAGGATGCTATTCTGATTTTTTTCTTCTGTCCCAAAAGCACAGCTAGGAGGGCCTTAAGCTTTCTGAAGCACGTTTTTTTTTTTTCCATCTGCATTGCCCTTTTCTTTCTACATGGTAACATTTTCATTAATAAGCATTTTTTAACAAAATAATTGGCCTCTGAAGGTCCCTGAAAATGGAACAGCTGTAAGAGCTAAAGAGATTAGAATTCCAGTATTAATGAAGTCTGGGAAAAGTGTGAATTGCTTCAGGGAAGAAACAGGTTTGGTCACTTTGAAAGAGAATTTTATCCAATTTGCTGTTCAACTTTTTTTGGAGTAAAAAAATACAAACAGTTCTAACCATTTGTTATAGACCATCTGCAGCATTCATTAACACATCATTTTAACCTTCCTCTCCAGCCACAGCAAGTCATTAGAAAAAAGATTTTGCTCACTTCATTAAAGTGTTTTAGGAAGAATATTCCATTCTTGCAAGGACATCATTTCAGTTCTTTAAACACAGCCACAGAAAATGGCAAGAAAATAATGCAGCATAACTAAGCTTTTACAGTCTTCCTTTCCTAAAGTTCTGCTGTATATCATGATCTGAGAGCTCCTCTCAGGTACTGAGAATCCATTCTTCCACAGCTTGAATCTGCACAAAAATTATAGATTCTGAAAAGCATTGCCTTCTATAGCCTTTTCTAAGAGCTATTCAACAATAAAAATTCTCAGTGATAGTGACACATTTCCAATTGCTCAACAAGGCCAGATAAAGTGTGTTGTCTCTGAAGAACCCTTCATAGCTGAAGACTCTGCAAGCTCTGTGAGCAGACACCTGCAATCATCCTTTCCTCAGGATGGTAGTGAAAAGAAAATACCATGGCACTTATAAAGCAATTTCTACTCCCTTGACCAGACTCCTTACAATGATCACATCATCCCCTCGTTACATTCACTGCACATGTATTAGCCCATGGCACATTCCCCTGTGTGTCATGGCAATCACTGGGAACCCTTTCTCCAGAGCAAAAGAAAAAATTAAAAAAATATTTTAGTCCATGAAACAAAGTTTTAAATGAGAGTTGGAATATTCACCAAGATATTTTTCAGTGTCAAAAACAGTTGGTCTAGAATACCTGATTATTTACAGACAGAAATACCACCACAGAATGGCAACAAACACCCAGCACAGATGTTAAAAACATGTAATGTTTTGTGTGTCCAGCTGCAACTGCAACCCCGACAGCCCACAAATTTAGGTCATATAAAGCACTGCACAGCATGTCTGACAGGCAGACATCATCACCTGCAGCTTAGGCTGAGACTAGAGCACAGAACTCACAAGGGTTCTGTTATGGATACTGTAACCTTCCAACCAGGTAGCTCCAGGGCTGTTAACGGGTTCTCTTTTTCCCTAAAAGACCACGATGACAAGCAGCAAACAGCACCATTTTTCCAAGTGCTTCCATCTTCATCACATCTCTCTTGAGAATTCTGCTGCTGCCTGAGGCACAAAAGAACAAAATACAAAAAAGGCAGAAATACCCAAAGAAAAGCCAGGTTCTCCTGCTTCACATAAAATGGTGAAGATAACATTTCCCCAGAAATTAAAAGTATATTCTTTTCTAGGAGATGAGGCTTTAAAAATTTTTAGAAGATAGTTCACCCTTTTCCAAGAAGAACCCCAAGGCCAGTCTATCTTTCCCAGGCTGATGAGCACAGTCCTTGATTGTCTGATAAGGAGTACATCAGGATCCTACTCCTCCCACTTCATCTTTACCAAATCTAACATTTATATAAGCCTGACTAGATCTGGAGGCAATATTATAGAGTTGCATGGTTTTCTTAATCTCATGCTTTTTGTAAATGTAAAGAAGAATGTAGAATTAGAAAGAACATGCTGAAAGAACATGATTATCCTTCTTCATTGACAAGTCTCCATCATAACACCAGCCAGCTTCTTGCCATTCCTGAGCTTCTTCATTTTCCATCTAAGTACCATTCACCACTTTCAGTTTCCCACCTAAGTTTCAGTACTCTGACTCATTTTATGTTGCTTAATCAGTTTTTCTTCAGCCTGCATCCAGCCACCATATCCTCCTCCCAGGCTCATTTTTATTCGATTAAACAAAACCAACTTGCCTCATCTCCTGGAGGTGAGACTTTCATTTCCTGGTCACTGAAGTTACTGATTTCTAAGCTCATTACAGGATCAGGGCTTTTTAGAAGGTGGGAGACTAATTGAAGACAGTATTCCAGAAAATTCTCTGTTTCCTGCAGAGTGAAATTGCATCTATTCCTAATAGCTGCACTGCTAGAAATTAAATACAAGGAACATCCTTCCAGCTTCTGGCCCAAAAACTTTTGCTGCATTTAGCCAGTCCTTAACGAGATGTTACAATCTGGTTAACGACATTACCGTTTTACCCAATTTTTTTTGTCTAAAATATATATTTCTACAGCCTCGAAGATGATAAACTTATTAATACTTCAAACTACAAAATCAATCTAGAATATACTAAACTATAAATCGTGGTCCTGCAAACAGGCAAAGCATGTTTGGGCTGTATTTTTAATCAAAATACAACGCGATCCAGTGAATTCACCATAATTCTTGTAGCTGTCTTAACCTCAAAAAATTTCCCATCCTGGTCAACAGACATAACTAATCAAAAACTAGAATAAACAGCCACAGTGAGCAGCACAGATTTTAATCCTATCCACCCAGTCATGGAGAGAACTGCTAAAATCTGGGTTAATCCTTCCAATCCTTAGTCAGAAATGAAAGTCTGTGCAATTGAAATAGTATGCCAGAATTAGATTTGCTTGTGGTAAGGATTCGATTAAGCCAAAAATTAAGATTTGAAATAGCTTCAGTTAAAACCGAAGTCGTGCATTTCTGCTGACAGATATTATAATCCAAAAGAGTCATTGTACTGAGACCAAACCCGTAACTCTTCTCTCCACAGGAAATTAATTTGGGACAAATCTCAGACACACTGATTTTCAGATAGTTTTGTCAGAAAGAAAGGAAAAAAGAAAAAAAAAATCAGCTTTTCTCCAAAATTACGACAACAACAACTGGACTGGAATGTCATGAATAAGGAACAGTCACTAGTGAGGAAGACACTGAAATAAAGTCAATTATTTATATTGACCTTAATATGAAGCAGATTCTCGCAAACACTGGCAATTTTAACTACTCTAAATTTGTTACTGCACTCAAAAACACGACATACCCATGAGACAGAAAATATGCAACCCATAGCTGTCTACCTGTATTGGGCAGGGGATTGACTTTATTTTCAGCAAACTGAGAGATTACACATGTCAACATAGAAAATTCTAAAAATTAAGAAGGGAGGTTACCACTCTCCCAGGAGCCATTTCACTTGAAGCCTCTTCATCATTTGATTAAAGCCTGCACAAATCTATAATATTACAAATAGTCTGCATTTGCTGCTGCAAGTCTTCAGACTTGTCTACAGGCAAATTACATCAAGGCTGAATTTTATGGCTGTTTTCTTGTTGGAGTTACATATGAGATCACTTCAAGACCCAGAACCCCAGTGATCCCCTTGAGCCTACAAATGCCACGTCTGTGCACTTGTGTAACACATCACACTGTGCAGTCACCACGGGAGGGAAAAGCAAAGTGGCAGCAAAACTCTCAGTTACAAATATTTAAGGTCTATAGTAACAGAATAATAGAGGGAAATATTCAGTTGTATTCTCCATGTCAAGATAGCCAGAGGTTTCAAGCAGTTGCATAAGCATATTTCTGTAATCTTTGTTGCTCCAAAGCTGGAAGCTTTTACTCAGGCAAGGCTCTTTGAAGTTACTTTGGGAACTGGCTCTCTGCAGACAGAAAAAACAAATTATTAAACCAGCTCAATAGGGAGCCAAGGTTACTGTACGTACCTGATTTAAAAAGAAACTAAGGGAAGGAGAATTTTTTTTTAATACAAACTAGAATGCTTGTTACGATGGAAAATATCCCACCATCTGAGCTGAATTAGAAAAGCTGTTTAAATACCAGGATTTTAAACTGGGTGGAATATGCAAATGAAACCTCAAAATGACCCAGTAAGACAGAAATCTAACTACAAAAATGAAGTTTAAATAAGTTACCAAGTTTAACTCAAATAAAACCAACTAAGGGTATTTCACCAGCAATCCAGCATGTCATGAGAGAACAAACCCAAGTGCAGCCCTCAACAAACCAAATAATTCCTTTAACTAGCCATTGCTCTTCTAAGCAGAAAATGCTTTAAGTCTATTGTGTGCTTGGCCTTTCCATCTCAGACATTAAGAGAATATGTCTGCATCTTTATGGCTGTTACATAATGAACATACTAAACCCCTCCTTTGAAAGGAAAAACCCTCTCCATTATCTCTTCACATGGCAGCGTTCAAATCGTCAGGAAAAGCAATTAAATAAGCATTAAAGAACGAATTATTTAAAGCATTTGCTTACTTTGCACTTGCTCTTCATCCTTTACTTCCCAATGGAATCAATCACACCAAAGTCAGGATCCCACAAGCAGGATTTTTGCTTTCCATATAGACTTGCATATGACCTGCATGCTATCTTTTCCTAGTCCTCAGCTTTTAGAAATGCCTTTGCAGACCTAGAGAGCTTTTTTTCTGTATAACTTACTTAAAACGAAGGTTTTGCATGCCTATAACCTACTTTATATGGTTAAAAAATGCAGGAGAGTGTGGGAAATGAGCAAAGTTCATTCTTATTTTAGCTTAAGTTTTCCACTGCTTTCAGGTAGTGTCCACTGCAGTTTAACAAATCAATAGGACCTACACTGAAATAAGGATTGCTGAGGTGGGCTGTTACATTTTATTATTGCCTGAAATCTCTCACTATTTTAAGATCTCTGCCTCATACTGCGAAAAAAAGTAAATAAAAAACCAGCTTCTCTTAAGCCAGGAGTCATCCCAGACCAGGAAGGAACCAGAAAGAATAAAACCATTTAAACAAGCACACTAAGGATTGGTAAGGCTTTCAGTGACCAGTAAAGACACACACCGCAGGTGGCAGCTGGGTCCACACAAACTTCCTGCACATTCATTTGAATTTGTATTCAGAGATCACACAATGTGTTTTTATGAGAAACTGGGAATCTGAAAATATCTGTATATAGTGAGAAGGTACTGAGCAACTGTTCAGGATATTATGATGTGATTTTTCTTTTATTATTTGCACCTGTCCTAACTCATCTATTTAGTGTCATTTTTTCACCAATCATTGGAATATTTCAGTTACTCCTACACTATAAAATAGTGATGGATAGCAAAGAACAACAGGAATGCGAGAGATTGCGAGCCTGAAGCCTGAGAAAGGTTAGAAGAGGTGTGACATTACTTTTTCAGTTGTTAAGACTGGTAAAAATGACAAGATAAGTGTATCTGGAAATAGCAATGAAGATCATTTTTTGTCTTTACCAAAACCAAAGTGTGGAGGGGATCATGTAACTTGTATTTTCCCCTCACCCCACAAAGAGCCAAGGCTATCCTCACCTGGCTCTTCCCTGTGCTCTGTTCTCTGCAGACACTGCTCATTTTCAACCTCATGATGTAACCAGTCACTTAGACAGCATCAGGATTTATGTCATTCAGGACCCACAACTTTGTTCACTGCACATAAGAACAATTTAGCTGGTAAGTGCCAGTGAACCTGAGTCTCAGAACAGTATTTTTAAAGAAACAGCAAAACACATTCACATACAGGGGACACTGCAGAACCAACTAATACTGTGAGAAGAAATTTGCTTTCATCTTTTTTTTCCTGTCAGTCTGCCCTGTCCACAAATATTCTAAAGGCCCTAATGGGAGATGTGAAATTCAGAACTGAATTAAAGGAAATTATTCATATATTTTGAGACTCCAGTTCCTAAATAAAGCAAGGTAGTAGGCATTCCCACAAAGCACCTGAACAGAGTGAACATACACACATAGAAAAAAGTACTTCTCTTACTACAAATCAGAATTATTGAAAACTATTTTCATTTTTTATAGAAATGAATGCTTACACAGAACAGCATCAGTACCCAGCCAAATGCACGGCAAAATAAAGGGAGGATTTTATTTCAGGAAAGCCTATAATAGACTGACCCTGTCTCAGAGGTTATACCAGAAGAAAAAACAAGAGCAGTAGGGAAATTTTAAATTGCATTAGAATGGATACAAGTAGACACTCCAATACATCAATTTCCAGATTGTTAACTACAGCCCAGACTCCCCACATTACAACAGGAAAAGCAAGCACCTCCTGTACAAGTATGTAAAGTAGTCAAAGAATGCAGAAGGAATGACTTAGGACTGAAAAGTACTGCACAAAATCCCAAGGTCAGGAACCCCTAAGAGACAGAGATGGAAACTGTTCAGAATTTTGAATAATTCTGGTTTTCTCATACTGTTTTCTTCACAAAAGGTCACTTCCATCAGTAATTTTTATTTCTGGTTTATCATCATCTCAGTTCCCCACCAACACTGCCCTAGCTCACCTGGTTCAGTTTATACGCCTTTCCTCTATTTCCTGCTTATTAAATAGGAATAGGTTTGGCTTAAATTCATAGTTTTTACTTTGTTCTTGGGACCCCAGAGAATTTTTATTTGCTCCAATTAAGATTATTTTGTTGGGTGAAGGAGGTTGGCAGACAATGGGCTGGGTAAGGAAAACCCAGTCTAAGAGGAAGTGAAGAAAGCAAGTATTTCTTTTTACAACTTCTGTACCAGTTTGCTGCTAGATAGTTAAGGGATAGAGCTTGAAGTTTCACATGCTAAGCTGCTGAGCCATCCACATCTTTCTCTGGAACTCAGATTCCAGAAAAGGAAATGCCAGCCTTTTTGCAGGTAACAGTAGCTAAAATACAGATAAAGGAGAGAGGAGAAGATGGCAAACAGATCAAAACAAAAAAAAGGATAGGGTTAGCCTGTTTCCTATAAAGATAATGTAACTGCAGAAAATAAACCAGTACTTGACTATACAGACACATCTCATAATTCTTGCATCTGTTTTCATATGATGAATTCACAAGCCTTATCTCATCCCATTTAGGTGCTTCATATAGCTCTGATGCCAATGCCAACACAATTTACTCAGAACTCTTAATTAGGCTCACACACAAAAAAATAACATGCAATTTGTTTGGTAATTATATGTTTCTGTAACTCCTGAAAGCAACTTGTTACTTAGAACAGATTACCTTAATTCTATTTTCTGTCGTACCTAATTGTGTCACAAATTTTGTCGAGCTGAGAGGTGGCTATAAAATCCCTGCCCTTTCTTCTTTCCTAGTGGCTCTACATACACAGTGTGTTTCCACCAGACACAAAAATCAATGCAGTGAAAACAAAGCAGTCCTATTGCTAATTTAGTCACGCGGAGAGGCAAACTGCTCAGCACAGATAGACAAAACTCTGTAGCAATAGTTACAAAAATCTTGAACCAAAAGTTAGGATGCTAAAAAAAAAAAAACCACCGTCAAGAAAAGGAAAAAAAAAGGAAAGATAAGCAGCTTTATGCCCAGCAATCCTTTGAATGAAGCATGTTTATAGAAATATCTTGCTGCAAGATGCACAAAAGGCAGGTTATAAATAGCCACAAACACTGAGCAGAGGCCACAGAGCAAGACCAGTGTTGGTGTTCTCAGTCTGCTGCAGCAAGGAACTTGTGACAAGGAAACAGTTCAGCCTACCTATCTTAAAAGCCTAGAAGGAAATTACTTTCCCAAACCTATGATGGAGACAGGAAGCCCAAAACACTGACTGAGGAGTCATCTGGCAATAAAGCACCTCTCCAAGAGAGCTTACCCAACAAAACCCAAATCAAGGGATACATAAAGTTACAAGATATACGGTCTTGATCTGAAAAAAATCTACTTTATCCAAGCTACTCCAAAATGGGTGTGTGCAATCCTACTGGGAAATGACACTACTGTCAGCCAATGCAGCACACCAAAGCACCAGTAGCTGTAGGCTCCATCCTGAGGAGCAGGTAATCATCGTACTTGAAAAATATTAAAACCAGGAAGGTTACCACCTGTTTTTCTCTCACCCTTCCTTCTCCACCTTCAGCAAGGGAAGCCAGGAGAAAGCAGGGAGAAGAACCTGCATTATATAGCAAAAAAAAAAAAACAGACCTCAATTTCTCAGGTCTGATCACGCCCAAATATGAAACAAAAGATGACGTACAGAAGAAATGGAGATTGTTTCAGAGCTGTACAAAGAATATTACAGTGTTTTAATCAAATCTTATCCAGAGCCCTTTGATGTGTTTCTCAGTGTGTTACAGCCAGAAGGAAGTGTATGTCTGCTTTGTACTTGCCCCTGTCCAAATACTTGTTAATCTTGCTAAGCAAGACTGACCAATGTACAATCAAATGGAGTTATTTCCATACTCTAGAAGTTTAGGACCAGTTTGACCTCAGATGTTTGGCTAGATTCCCTAATTTAGTGCAGTCTCTGTAGCTGTTGAAGAGGGGAAGGGAATAGAAATGAATTACACAAACCATCCACATATATACATTTATGAATGATTTCTTTAATCCACAAGTGAAGCTGAAAGAATCTGTATTCAGATAAAATCCTAGTCACAAATTTGGACTAGAAACTGTTCTTTTTTCAAGAGGTTTAAATCATTCACAAAGGTTGATCAGGGAACCCTGTTTCCCCCTCAGCCCAGGACCCCTTATGGCTGAGTTCCAGAAAGGACAGACCTTACTTCAGAGGAATTTTGCTCTTCCCCAAATAAGAGACAACTTGTACACCTGGAACATCCTTCTCCTTCCAAACACTAAGGCTTTTTGATCACTTAAGCTTCATGTGCATGGAAAACACAGGGGAAATTGCTGTAGGGAAAGGAGACAATGTTAACTGCATAGCACAAACTTAGAGCTGCTGCTGGGCACCACGCAACCTCTACCTGCAACTTGGAATACCACATTTGCATATCAGTAAAACTCATTTTCCTGTTGGTTGTTCAGCTTTTATACTACATTTCTTCTGCACCCTTCAATTTCTCTCCAAAACATTCCCCCTTCTAACCAATCTTATTTCCAGTTCTGGTTTCACAGAGCCTGCAAGTTCTAACTTTTCCCTGACCCAGAATATCAACTCTCAGGACAGAGGAAGATACATCCCGCATTTACCGAAGAGCACAAAACATTTTCCTCGAAAGAGAGGGGAGACCAGAGCATAACCCATGAGCAGCATTGTCTCTCCAGGGCCATGAGAGCCCCATCTGGGTGTCCCCTTCAGAAGCCAGAGGGCCCCAGGCTGCAGGGTGAACACACGGCGGAACTGGAGCTCTGCACTCGGAGAACTAAACCATGTCCAGTGTTACCAACTGTGCCTCCAGCTTCTGCACCTCAATTGCAAGCACAGGGGTTTTCCACTAAGGACATTAAGTCTAAATCTAATGTAAATAGCCAATGATGCTGCTGCCGATTTATGAATTTATTTCAGTGAAGTACAGAAGAAAATATCTCAAGGATTTAAACAAACAATATGGTGACAGATGGTGTGGAGACAATCCAGGCTGGGCTCCCCCAGTAAAATCCACACAACTTCATAGCTCCAGGGAAGAGAAGAGGCAGTGGAGGAAGGAGGAGGGAAGAGGGGGAGAGAAAGAGTACACACAAACCAGATGACCACAGATTTGTAAAAAATAAAAGCTACAGCCTGCAGAGTTTTTCTGTGCATCTATACAAAGCCCTCTGTACCATCACCATGTAGGCAGATCTATCCCACAGTCTTCCAAGCAAGATCAAAAAAACTATAAAGAAATTCTTCAAATTAAATTGTTAGTTCAAATAAGTGACAAAACACACTAATGAACTGTCTATTCAAATAATCTAAGCATCCTCAAAAATAATTAATAGATGAAACAAAAAAAGTGTTTGACATTATATCAAAGCCCTTCTGCTCTATACACTGCATAATTTTATACCTTCAGGTACATTCCCTGGATATATTCTGATTGCCAGAAACTTCCCATGTATTTTTTAATGGTCTATAATTATTTTATAGCTTAAAATGAATAATTTTAAATTTTGTATTTGAGAATGTTCTTGGGAAAACAAATTCCAAAGATGCCACCAGGAACATCTGCAAGGAGAAAAATATGCTGAAGGTCTTGTGTCCTACTTTCACAGCCCAGGAGTCTGCTGTGTTATAATTACCCACTGGCAGGCAACAGTTTGGAGAGAGTGCATGGGTGATCTACAATAGGGACTTGCTAGCAGGCTTAAGACATTGTTCCTCAAAAGAAAGACTCTTAAGGATTTCTACTTTCAAGAACTGTAAGAACAGTCTGTAGACAAAGAAAACAGCACCTTTGAGGTGAAAATGTATAGCTTACTGCAAAGGACTAAAGTGAAGCCAAGTACTCCTCTCTCCTAAATGAGTGGTGTATAGAAACCAACCCTGCACCCTCAGCTCAGCTGCAGCTGTAGCTGTAAATTTAAGCAAATTAAAACAATAGGAATTTACCCACACCTAAACTACATGAAAAATCAAGTAAACTCCTGAAGACTTCCATGTCCTACAACCTGCTCATTAGTCACAGAAATTCCTAATCTTTTCAAAACTACCTTCCTTCTACTTTGGAAAATTAAACTAAATGTCCCTCCATTGAGCTCCGTAAGAAATGACAGTTCAAGTCTCCTCTTGCAGTATTCCAGAAATTCATCCATGTTCTCCTTCACCGAATTAAGAGGGATAAACTTACGTGGACAAGAGAATGAGGACTAATATAATCACCTCAGAAACAGCTAAGAAAACCCTTTAGAAAAAAGAGTGGGAGAAAGAGAGCAAGAAAGCAAAGCTCCCATCATTAATAAAATGCTCCTCTGAGTTCCAAGACGCAGCTGAAAGCAGCAAACACAGCAGCTGCTGGAGCTTTACTTTCTCCCAGCCATGCCAGTACAGGAACAGCAATGTCGAGACCAGCAGGCGCTATCCCAACCACCTCACCCTCGCACAGCACTGCCTCCTGAGGAGGAAAAACGGGATATTATATCCACTCACCTCATTAACTCAGTAGGACAAATCTCAGGCACATTTTTAACCATTTAATACCACTGATT
The DNA here is from genome assembly GCA_013397975.1 of Machaerirhynchus nigripectus. NCBI lineage: Eukaryota > Metazoa > Chordata > Aves > Passeriformes > Dicruridae > Machaerirhynchus > Machaerirhynchus nigripectus. Next base: position 663,089 of record VZRQ01004251.1, read on the forward strand.
ACAGCATGTGTGTGTAAAAGGTATTACCACAGATTACATTCTAGTTCTAATAATCTTACGGATGTGCAAGACTTTCTTAAAAAGTACATACAGATAGGCTTTCATGGATATGGACAAGTAAACACAGATTTGCAAGGAGGTCAATGCTACATTTTTATTACAGCTCAAAATAAAAATTAGAATATCTGAAGGTTTTTCTTTCCATAGGGGCCTTTGTACAGCTAGAAGGGAAGAAAACCAAATTCAATTGCTTCTTTAAATGAGTCCAAAGCTGGAAATATCGTGTGCAACAAACTATGTAGTAGTGCAAGCTACGATGTCTAGACCTGAAACACCAGTTATATGAATACTGGTATTTTTGCACTAAAGTATTATTTAACCCCCAGTTTAATCTTTCAGTCTTTCACAGTAACAAAGCCAAAGTGAGTATCATGCTCAGACACATAGTGCCATACACATGCTAACATCAGCCATCAGTAAGGACAGGAATAAAAATTTGTTATTATAGAAAGGCTTAAATTTATGATTTTCCATAATGAAATGCTTTTACAAGCCAGCTAAACAGGCTGGACAGAAATCCACATATACTTATGGCAAACATATGAATTAATGAGCACATTCCAGGTAGTATGACCTCCAGAAAAGATTTTATAATAAAAAACAAATACAACACACCCCCCCCCCGCCATCTCCACCAAACAACTTTAAAAGCATTAAGAGTTGAAGCACACTTACACATAGTAAAAAAGTGTGGCTTTTGAACCTTTTTGGTCTTTTAGAGAATCACTGCACCATGGAGACACTTGGCAAAGAAGCTGGAGGATGAGTGGAGGAACTTTAGGATCATGAACAAAGTCACATACATATAAGGGAGCATAAACACTCCAGAGCCAGGAGTCTGGGTGGGCTCTGATCACAGTTGCTTAGAGCTCTGGTTTGCACAAGTGCAGCACAGTTTTTTGCATCTCAAATGAGCTAAAACAAAGCAACTCCAGCTATACCATTAGATGCCTTATTTATGAACTACCCCGGCAGTGCTACAGGACATGGGGGGCCCATGGGATGGGCTGAACACGAGTCAGCAGTGCTCCCTTTTGGTGGCACAGCCTAATGAGGCTGCAGCAGCAGCAGCACAGCAGCTGCGCTGGGGAGGGACTGTTCCCCTCCCGGGACTCACAAAGCCCTGTCTGCAGTCCACTGTCCTGTTTGTCTTCCCATACAGGACACCAGTATACCCAAGCGAGTCCAAAGGACTGCAAGTACAAGTGGGGGCTGAAGGAACTCTTTCCCCAGGAAAGCGACAGGTAAGGAGTGGTGTAATTTCAGCCTACAACTGCACTGAGACAGAGTTGGACTCAGATTCACAGCAAAAGAACAAGAGCCTGTGGTATCAAGGGAAATTCTAATGAGATAAAATGAAAATATTTGCATGGTGAGAGAGGTTAATTACTGAAACAGATTGCCCAGAGAGGCTGTGGTATCTACTTCCAGGGAGATATTCAAAACTTGACTGGATGATCTGATTTTGATATTAGCTCATCACAGAGCTAGGGCTGGCTTAGACAACCTCCAGTGATCCTGCCTAACCTCCATGGCTCTCATAGACTCATTATGCAATAATATATAGTACTTACCTTTTGGAAAGGCAGTTAGTTATTTTGCATAACATTTCCAGATCTGTTTCATGAAGTATCACTTTGTGATAGCCCTTCTGGAAAACTGCCCTCACCTTTAACACTTCTTGACTATGTGTTATAACTGTGAGTGCTTCCACAACAATAAAATGCCTCAAATTACGTCTTTCAGAAAGACTTCTAGAAAGATTTAGGTTTGCAGTAGGCAAAAGCAGTATGGTTCAGAGACACTAAATATTCCTGGATGTATTTACAATACGTAGGGGCATTTTTCCCCACATGCGAAGAAGCAAGTCTTTTAGCCTTCACACAGAACTAACCATGATGTTCTGGGTTTTAAAAAAAGTATCACCAATACTATCATTATATTCATAGCATGCAGTGAAACAAAGGTAACTATGTTTGAAACCAAATGCTCAAGTCAGAAAACAGTTCCTAAGTAATGTTTGTGTTGAGATGTCTCAAATGTCAAGAGATACAAGCTGAATAAACAGTCAGTCTGTTTTCAGCATCCTCCAAGGGATGCTGATGCACAGCAGGCTGGCACAGACGCCCCAGACAATTCTCATCTTGTTTCAGTAGACTATCCCACATCTGAAAATGTTTGAAGTGTGTGGCAGAATTGGGGACCAAAGCCAAGCAGCAGTTCATTGGCAGGAGAGCTCCTGCCAAGCGCAGGCGATAAAATCAGCTGGAGCAGAGCATGTGCCACCATCCAAAGGGTATCTGTGCAGCACAGTTAGGATCAGGTAAGTGCCACACACCCCAAAGTGTCCCACTGGTTTGTTGGTAGGGCTTTGACAGCTGATGTCAGGTAAAAACAGATCAGCGAGATTCAGAAAACATTGGTCGGCTTCACATACCTGTCTATTTTCATTGTCTGAATCATGCAATATCTCTCCTCAGATGGTGCAGGCAAACTCTGGGCAAACTGAAGCAGAGTTGGGCCAGCCAAGGAGGCAGTCTAGACAACACACCACTCACCCCAGATGTTCAGACAGGGAATCAGTGCCTCAAAAGCTGTATGTCCTGCATTAATTACTGCAAACTCCAAACGTGGGCATATCTCATCTTTAGAAATATAGAAGAACTTATTTTTTTTTCACAGATATGGCTCTTCAATCAAGAGTCACATTGACATAGTATTTATTAGCCACAGAGAATATGGTAGCTTATCTCCTCTGAGTCATTCAGTGAAGTCTTCAGCAGCATAGAGCATTATAGACAAGTTCTCATTCCTGTGCCCTCAATTTAGTTCAGTTCAGCATCACATAACCACCTGGCACAGAACTCACACAATAAGGACATAAACGAAATGGCCTTATTAGAGTGCCAGAGCACTACATCCACAAGCAGGAGTGGGACCAAGCATCTTTTGCATAGCCAGGCATCTCAGTGAAAGAGACAAAGGAGGAGACCTACTTAATAATCTTCACAATTCAGCCAACACCTATGTGTGCCAGCTAAAATCCTGACAGTGACTTGAAAAATTTCATATTTGCAATCCTTCTCCCTCAGACTTCATCTCCCCTGCTTTTATGACAGCACTGTGAATTTCAACTTCATCTCCCAGGAATTCATTCCTAAATGAATGATTAATTGAGTGACACATGCAAGTCTCATCACTGTGATGTTCCAAACCCCCTTGCAAGACATTGCATATTGCAAGAGTCAGGTTTAAAATTAAGGCAATATTAGTTACATGAACAAACAAGACCTTCAGCCAATTCAAGCTACTGAAGACTGCTCTGTTAGATTGTTTTAACACACAAAAGACAATTTTGATTTCCCAAATGGAAATCTCAGAAGCTAAATTTCATCAGAAAAGTTTGCTAATAAAACTCTGATAACCCCTAAAATCAAAGGCAGTGATATAATAATGATAATATTAGCACACAATGAAAATACTAGTAACTTAACTGAGACCAAAAAAAAAGACTGTTTAATTTTCTAGAGGCTCTTATATGAAAGTAAAAGTAGATCTGTATCAGTAACAGCCTGCATCTGCTACCAAGGAAGATGATTCTGTAAGGATTTCTTCCAGTGTTTTATCACTTAGCACTGGCTGGGATCTTTAAGTGTTCTTACACTGGCAGAGACAGTTAAGTGAAATATGTATCAAAGGGAAGCACTAAATACATATAAACCCAGCTTTAAAAGACAAGTAAATCTGCACTGTATAAAAGCACATGAAATAACTGCCTCTGTAACTTGGTCACTGCAATTGCATTGAATATAGCAGCATTGACTGTAATGATCTTTCCATATAAATCAAGATGTCAAAGCCATTTCTATAGAATCTCTGCCATAATTCAGCACTCATTGTCCTCCCCTTGTATGACAAGTTTTAAAGGAAGATCATTCAAGATACCAAGAGAAACAGACTTATCCTAACGGAAAGAAGTCTTTTCCAGAGGTGAAAAGTTTCAAAAGTTCAAAACTGATTCCTCAATGATAACTAATCATTGTCACTTTGCTGCTTCTTTTTCCCCCTTACTTCACAAAATAGCATGTCTGGACCACTTCCTTTTCAGATGTGTTCAGAGAGCCCTTTATGATTCAAAAGTCACTCATAAGAAATAATAATAGTCAATGAATAAGAAACCCTAAAGTATGGAAATATCAAAAAATAAGTTACAATTAACATTAAAAATCCTCATGTGCTGGCAAACCACTGACTTGTCACATCTGCACTCCCTCTTTGAGCTCTCCTCTCTTACACCACAGTGGGAGCTCCTCTGACTTTCCAGCAAGGCAGAGTCCCCACCAGAGCGCAGCCCTGCACTCAGTGCCCGTTTCAGCAACAGCAGCGATCACCTCACAACATCAATGCTGCAGTGCCAGCAAGGAGTTCTTAAAAATTGTTGCAACATTAAGGAACTTGAGACATGAGTCACTTTTGCTCTTCCAGTCTCAACACAGATTACATAAAGATATGTTTTTTAACAAAACCATTTGGCATTATCTCCAGATTTCAGACAACCCCTTAATGGATTTTCATGAACTATAGTAGGAAAGTAGAAGTATGCAGTTAGCAAAAATCTAATTCAGTAAATCTATGGAATGCAGTTGGTTCAAGTGTGCGAGACTACTTAATTCAGAGACTCTAGTGGATCACTAAAGTCTGGCTTATTATTGTCCTATTATTGTTGTTTTCCTCAAATACATTCAGGTCTATTGCTTGCTGTTTCTTAAAAGCACCACAGAATATCTGCTTATAATTTTACATCTTATCCTCAAAATCATTTTATGAACCTACTATTATGAAGTTGGTTTTACATTTAGTTATCATATTAGCTATTAAAAATTTTTAACTGACCATCATTCAATGTGCTGGACAGTAAAATCTCATTAGTGAGATTTTATAGTGTTAGAAACTTAAGAACCCCAAAATATTTCTGAATATTTGATGAGCCATCAAAGACACCATAATGCATATTTTTTCTTTTAAGTACAGAGAGACAATTAATTTTTGAACTGCTTGTAGTGATTATTCATGATAGAGACCAACACAAGGAAGTGCATTAGAATACCAAGAGCTCTTATTAAACTTTCCTACCTTATCTGCCATTATCATGGAGGCCCCGCCATGAATTCCAAGAATTGGAATAGAAGTCTGAGATGAAATAAAATCCAAAATCTGAGCTACTGCCTCCTGATCAGTGTCATCTCCAAAAACCACTCCATGGATCTTGGTGCCTGACATCAAGTCACAAACATGTGTTATGATGCTCTTAGGATCAGTCTGGTTCACAAGAAGGGTCACTACATTGATATCAACAGTCAGGTCTGCTGACATTTCCCTGGTCCAGAGAGCTCTGATATCTCTCTCTGTAATGTACTTGGTCCTTCCCAGAATCACTGCAATGTTCAGAATGGGATAATTTTTCTCGGCTCCATAAACAAGATCCAAAGGCGCCAGAAGAGCTTGGAGTACCAGGAGAGCACAGCCAATTTTCCTCATCTTTGCCAGCTTTATCCCCTGTAAAAGTGATCACATTGTATAAGAACATAGACATAAAAATATATACTGTATATCTTCAATGAAGATTTTAAACAGAAAGCTTCTGGGCATAATGCAAACTTTAGCAGCTTTTTATAATGCATCCTTCACCTTAGATCCAAATGAAGCATCTTCTCTCCCATCAAAAACTTGGCTTGATAATGACAATATTACAGCTGGGTCTCCCACAAGCAAGGCAAAAAATGCAGAAGTTCAGAGAAAAGACCCATTAACATTCTTCCTAGATAGCCAACAGAATTAAAATGACTGACACTGTTTAAAAAAAAGACATTATCATCCTTCTCTTTAAGCTTGCTGTGCAAAAACAGGTAAAACAGGATCTATTTTCCTTCATCCTGGACATCTATTTAAACTTCAGTCACGGTCTAAGAGGGAGAGGTATTTTAGCTCAAAATGCGAGAAGTGAGCCAGAGGTCTGCTGGAAACCGCAGTCCACGTACTCCTTACATCTCACAGCATCCCAAACCCATGCTGTGTTATTTCTGAAGATCTCTCCTAGGCAGCTGCTGCTCAAGGAATCCTACTGCATTTCTGGAACAGATTCAAAAGCAAGATATTCTATCTTAATTCTTTTCCATCCTCTCATGCAGCATTCAGAACTTGAGCCTGTCAGAACTGCTGATCTCGGACACAAAGTTGTCCCTAGTGTTGAAGGGGAGGGTGTTCCATAAATGAGCATCACTGCATTGGTTACCTCATGTCTTCACTGAATCTCTGTAGGGGGCTGAATATAGACGGAGTAGGATGGGGAGAGAGATGAGCCACAGAAGGGATCTGAACTATCTGAAGGAGGGAGAAGGAGAGCAGGTCTGACTCTGCAAGATCTCCCCCTGTTTCTGTGCCCCGAGGGATTTCCACCCCCATAACTGGCTCTCTGCTAGCTGCAAGAAGGGAGTCCCTGTGCCACATAAAGCCCAGCTTGTTGCAAAGCGTCACGCAGAACACACAAGCGGGGCTGTCCAATCAGGGGTGGCATTTTTCAGATCTCCCCTCTCATCCTGCAAGCCCTATCTCCATACTCAGTCAGAGCCGTCTGCTGCTGAAACACACAGCCAGACACGGGCTTGCAGCATCACCCCCTCCTTTCGGGGCACACAAGGAGACGAGCACTCGACAGTGCATTTAACTGCACATCGGTGCCCCTGTGCTGCCTGACTGCACTGCGGGCCAGGCTCCCACCGACCGCCGCCACACCAGCCGCGGCACGGAGCGCGGTGGAACAGC